>CAKNYM010049737.1:213122-263239 GCA_932195095.1 Andricus curvator
CCCCCCCCCCCCCCCCCCCCCCCCCCCCCCCCAGAAGTTCCTGAAAATGTATCATGTATTTTGTGAATGACCCCTTAATGTTGGTGACGCAGCTTATAAAAAATTGTTCAATTTTTTTAAAAACTGTTGCAGTATTAAATCTAATAAAGACATTTCACTTTTTCTGATAGATATTTTTGTTCAATTCTGTACTTTTAAATGAAAAATGGTTTTCTAATTTATTTATTTTCAAGTTTCACATTTTTAAATATTTCAATCTAAAGTTATTATTAAATTGTAACACGTTTTCAATTTGAAATTATTTAGCTTTTCATTTTAAATAAAATGATTGTACAATTTGGAAGTATTCGTTCAACCCGAATTCGAAAATTATTTAGTTTCAAAGGTTATTTGTTTAACTGCCTAATTTACGAAGTTTCTATTGACGCTTACTACATTTGTAAGGTTTTCTATATAAAATTATTGTACACTTTAAAAATTAAAAAGTTTAAAAGCATACATTTCAATTATTTCACTTCTGTCCTGAGGGCTAGAATCTTACAATTTTAAGGATCGGAAGAACATGTTTGAAACCCGGGAAAAAACTGAAAGTCAACAGATATTTTTTATTAATCATGATACCGAAGAAAAATAAATTTGGATATTCACTGTTCAAAATGGTAATAAATATGATAAAATAAAGTATTCGGAAGTAAGAACATTTCAAAAATGTTATAACAATTAAGAGTAATGTTTGAGCTATGAAAAAATTGTATTATTTCGGAGACATAATCATTAATAATTAATTATTATGAAATTCTACTCTGTTGTACAAGACCTTTTTAATGTGAACCCTCTCATAACATTTTGGATGTTTTTAAAAATAAATATTTTTTCAAATAAACTTTATGTTGTATTTTTCAAATTAGGACATACAGATTATTGATATTTTGTAATAACCTTCATTTGTTAAAAGTTCCTTTTGTGAAATATTTTTTTTGGTTAATTAAAACTAGAAATAAAATATCTTTTCATTTTGCTGAGCCAAATTATTGTATTAATTCCTTAAGATTATTGATGACAATATTACTTAGGATCCAGTGAAAATGAATATAATTAGATTATAATTGCTTCAGACATTTCGGCACGCGATGGTGACCCTCTTCAGTTATTTATTCGAAAAATTTTCTAGACATATGGGAATTATAATTTTGATGTCTTAATTATCTTCGTATATATTTACTTAACATGACAGTTGTTATTTTTCATTTAAACATATTTGCTCAATAATGTTTGGCTTAAAATAGTTTGTTTTGTAATCACTATTCAATAATTAATCCCTAATAGTAGAGAAATAAAAAATGTTATCTAAGAATTATTTACCAATTATGATATGATGATGTGATGATAGCTAAATTTAGATTGATGATCAAGACAACGAAATTATTTTATATAACTCATATACGTAAAAAATTTTTGTGTGTCTTTAACCGGGATAAAGCCAGGGATTTGATACGCGAAAATTAGTAGACATTCTGTATTTAAAACCCAGGAAAAAACGAAAAGTCAAAAGTTATTTTTTTCTGAAATTAGCTCTGTCATCTTAATTTAATACATCTAAAAAAGAAATGACAATTTGGAACTTGAAAACTATATAAAACTGGCATAAAACAAAGAAATTCCAAAAGAGCGGAAAAGCCAATCAGATCTTGAAACTTTTAACAGAATGAAAGTGTGGAATATTATTATAAATAATAATGAGCATTTACCGAAATAATAAATCTGATAGAAAATCGGAAAATTATGTGAACTTTAATGACATAAAACTGAGCCAAATGCGACATTCATTTCTCGTTCTTCCGAGAAAATAAAATCCGCTAATCTATTGTTACATCGCCTTGCCAAAAATGACTTTTCCTTGACAATAATTGCGATGTGATGGTGTCTTGGATAAAGGGTTGGATGACTTTGAGAAATCTTTAGCTTCTTTTGTATACAAAAATGACTATTTCGCATTCAGTTGGACGTGAATAAAAAGTTTTGATGAGTGCGACGACTGGCATTAAAAGGGGCGCAGTAATGCGCATCAGAGGTGAATTCATATGAGGAGAGGGAAGCTGTCTGCTCTTGAGACGCGCCCACAGTTTGGTGATAAAAAAGAGAAGAAAGGCCAAAAGCCTTTAAGCTTACTTTACTGATAATAAACATAGACATTTATCTTGCATAAAAGACTATCTTGTGTGTAGTCCTGCATAAGGTCATCAAATGATGCAAGTATAAGACTAGAATAATAGACTTCAGCAAACCAGTATTTTTTTTGTTACACTTTAAGATCAACCAGAATTTATAGTAAACCAGAACATTGTACGCACGTCTGTCCGGAAAGTATCCGACCTTGTGGTGTGCTAGGAGTAAGAATTAATTCTGGTCAATGACAATGATATCCCCTTCAAAGTACTCCCCTTTGGAAGCCACAACCTTCTTCCAGCGATCGTGCCACTTCTGACAGCACTCCTTAAAGTCGCCTTTCGGATTATCTAACAGCTGCTTTGTCGCATTCTGTTTTATTTCCTCTACGTCTTGAAATCATTTTTTCTTTTAGAAGATACTTCAATTTGGGAAACAGGCAAAATTACAGGAAATCAGGTCAGGATTGTTTCAGGGTTGCCGAAGTTGTGTAAGGCCGTTTTTCACCAGAAGTTGCTGAATAAGCTGTGATGAATAGGCAGGTGCGTTGTCATGATGAAGGACCTAGTAGCCACCTTTCCACAAATCAGACTGTTTCCTTCTTACTGCGTCACGTAATCGCTTCCGAACATCTTGGTAATATTCTTTGTTTAACTTCTGACCTTCTGGATCGTATTTATGGTGCATAATACCTTCCTGTTTAAAGAAAATAGTGAGCATTGCATTGATATTCCTCCGACTCTGGCGCGCTTACTTCGCTTTCGGGGATCCAGGTGTCCCGTGTGGAAAAATTTCGGGGCAGTCTTGAATTATGCTAAAGCAGTACCATTTTTCTCAAGCCTGTCTATTCACGCAATACTAGCCTGGCGCTACACTGGCGCTGTCTACTTTTTCCTACGTGTTTGATTCAGACCTTTCTGCTGTATAGTCTCAGTCTTGGCGCTATCTAGGAGTTCGTTAAGAATTTGAATATATGAAGACTGTCCAGATTTTTGTTAGTTTCTAGACAAAATCACGGTTTGGACTAAAACAAAAATTACAGGAGTGAATTCAAGTAATAATTAAATTACACTGTGACATATTTAAGATAATAAACAATAATTCTATAAGGTGATTGAGATCTTTATATACGAACTGTATTCTTAACAACGATTTTTTTTAAAGAATGTTGCAAACAAATTTCTTTCAATTGAATTATATAGTAAAGTTATAATCAATTCCAGAAAATCAAATTTTAACATAAATGATTTATTTATTTTAATTAATAATGGATTGCGTAAATGATAATTAAGCCTAACGTATTTATTATTTAAAATAATAAACGATACTTATTTCGTAGCCTAATCGCAAGCATAATTATACAAAATTTATTATTTTCAATGATTTATTCACACATCAAGCACTTTTAATGTTTAAAAATTGTTCATGTTTCATTGTAATAAATATTACGATTAATTAATTGAAATTCACGTCCGACAAAAATGAAATTTTTTTCAACTTTTAGGTGGCTGAGTGTGTTAAGGCGACGAAACAAAGTGACAGCAACATAATATAAAGTTACATCAATTCGACACCCGGCATATGTAAAAGATTTGCGGAAACTCAATTTTCTATTCTATATATTAGACTTTTATGTGATAAAAAATAATTATATTATTTGATTATTGATTATTTTTTATCAAAATAGACGATCTGTCTAGAAACTAGTCGATCCGAGCGTTCACAGTAATACAAGAGTCTCTGTCTGAAATATGTATTGATACAAAGAACAACTGGTAAGTATGTTAACATACGAATGATTTTCAGTCGTGCGATCCTGAAATTCATTTGTGCTAGCAGAAGTGTGTGCGCGAACTGCGATGCATGAACACTTAGGAAAAATGTCGATTGAAGCGTGGATCTCGGTAATTTGGATAGTGTATATTTAAGTTGTTCGTGAAACATTTTCATAAATTATATTTCTGTTACCATTCAGGAATTTTTAGAAACTATTTGTAATATAGAGATACCATTTCTGAAGTTTAATAAACTAGCTGTGAATTCGATCTCTAGTGTTTCCACTTTGTTTGTACTTATAACAATATATATAGACAAACCAAAGTTCTCATTTTGATCAATTTAAAAATAGAAATTTACAAAAAATACAAAATAATACAAAAAATTTTTTAAATACAAAGACAAATCAGACAAATCAAATTTTGTATTAGAAATTATAATTTTTCGAGCTAGAAAAGGGAAGGGAAAAGTTCTTTCGCACCCTATCCATTTCCCAGCTTTATGATCGATAAAAAAAGTTTTTCTGTTTGAAATAGATGATTGAAATATTATAAATGAGCATAGCTTCCTTAATCTTCAATGAAGTGTATTAATATTATAGATCAATCGATTTGCCTCGAATCAAGGAATATTTTCCGTTCTTACATCAATTTTGAATTATGTTAGTGAAAAAAGTTTTACTGTAAAAAACCGTGTTTTCAAATATTATGCATTACCATAGCTTCCTTACTCTTCAATAAAATGTATCAATGTTATAGGTCAATCGATTCGTCTTGAATCAATACAACTTTTCTTTTCTTGCATCAACTTTGAATTACCCGTGTGGAAACTGCCCAGCTTGGCCTCTTTTAATTAGTGGCCCTCTAGAGGCCCCATAAAGGCGGCCCACTGTGGAAACGCCCAGCTGGGGCCTCGCAGGGGCCCATATATGTGCCCCTTTATTTTTTTCTACAAAAAATTCCAAGTCCGATCACCAAGTAAAACAAAATTTTTTTTTTAATTTTAGTCCAAAAACAAAGGTTAAATTATTATAAAAAATTCCAAAAAATATTGTTATCATGATCTTTTTTACCTTAAGGTAAAAAAGATCATGATAAAAATATTTTAAAATCGATTTTAAAAATATATACATTACCATAACTTCTCTATTCTTTAATAAAATGTATTATAATTGTAGGTCAATCGATTCGCCTTGAATAAACACATCCTTTCTGTTCTTGCATCAACTTTGAATGATATTAATGAAAAAGTTTAATTATATAAAAAACCGATGTAAACAATATATAAATTACCATAACTTGTCTACTCTTCGATAAAATGTATTATAATTGTAGGTCAATCGAGTCGTCTCGAACCAAGGAATCTTTTATATTCTTGCATCAAATTTGAATTATGTTGAAGACAACAGTTTTACTATCAAAAACTGATTTTCAAAATATATAAATTACTATACCTTCCCTACTCTTTAATAAAATGTATTAATATTATAGGTCAATCGATTTGTCTCGAATCAACACATCTTTTCTGTTATCGCATCAAATTTGAATCATGTTAATGAAAATATTTTTACTATAAAAATCGATTTTAAATATATATAAATTACCATAACTTCTCTACTATTTAATAAACTGTATTATAATTGTAGATTAATCGATTCGTCTCGAACGAACGAATCTTTTATATTCTTGCATCAACTTTGAATTATGTTGAAGAAAAAGTTGTATTATAAAAAACCGTATTTTCAAATATTATGCATTACCATAGCTTCTTTACTCTTCAATAAAATCTATCAATATTATAGGTCAATCGATTTGTCTCAAATCAACACATCTTTTCTGTTATTGCATCAACTTTTAATTATGTTAATGAAAAAAGTTTTACTATAAAAAACCGATTTTCAAAATATATAAATTACCATACCTTCCCTACTCTTTAATAAAATATATTAATATTATAGGTTAATAGATTCGTCTCGAACCAAGGAATCTTTTATATTCTTGCATCAACTTTAAATTATGCTAATAAAAAAGTTATACTATAAGAAACCGATTTCAAAAATATTATTGAGTGCTAAAAAATTGAAATAAATATTTTTAGAAATCCTTTCGTCAGTTTCAAGATATTAGTGGGGAAAATAAGCCTTCCAAATTTCATCCATTTATCTGCAACCGTTTTCAAGTTATCGTGTTCACAAAAAAGTATGACATCCACACACACACACACACACACACACTCAGACAGACAGACAGACAGACAGACAGACAGACAGACAGACACACAGAGAAAAAAAGAAAAAAAGAAAAAAAAAAAAAAAAGGGGGGAGAGAGAGAGAGAGAGAGAGAGAGAGATCCGGAATATTGCTTAGAAGATTGTATTAGACATTTTTAAATTGAGGAAGGTTTAATTACATGAATTTAAAAATTTTGGAAAATGTTACCATTAAAAAAGCTTCCTCTATGAGGCAGCCAAATTTAGTACATTTACTATAAAAGTAACTGAATTTCGTTTTCAGCAACCTAATTTCGTAAATTTCAGTAACTTTAGTATCTTACATGTGTCGGAATTTTCTGAACGTTTCTAACAGAGTAGACAAATCCTGAAAAGCAGGAATTGTGTAGGAAATTTATTGGTGCGGGAAATGTACGGGATTTTATTTTTGAAGTAAATTTTTTGTTGTGTTTTATACACTGAGCAGACTAGAAAATCACCATATTTTCATCAAATTTTCTAGCAAAAAGTACAAAATTACTTGAGAATGTTCAAACGATTCAGAGAGATAACTCAGGGTTGCTACAGGTTAGGACGTTCTGGAAGGGCAGGGAATTTAAAAATGGACTGAGGAAGTCAGGGAATATCCGGGAAACCCTAAACGAGTCAGGGTATTGTTTATAAACTTAAGTTACAATTCATAAATTTCCTAATAATGGTCAGGGAAAATAAAAAATTGTTCAGGGAAAAGACAGGGAATTTCGAAATTGGAATTTTGTCGTAACCCTGATAAAATATAAGCTTCACAATAAGATAGAGATGTTTTGGTAACAGAAATTGAAACTAACAAGAAAGAACTTATTGAAAAAAAAGTTTATTTAGTCGCTTGTTTTGGTAAAATTATACTGATCTTGATAAAAGAATATTACTTTTGTCAACTTTTCTAGTATCTTTTAGTAATTTTTTAACTCATGATGACGTGCGAAATTAAGACCGATCCGGAAAATTCGGGAACTTGAAAGCGAAATTTCTCTAGAAATCCTGAAATTATATGAGTTGACAGAATTTTCGACAAATTTATTATAATAATTTAATACAATTTTGATGATTGAACAATTCATATTCAAGAATAAAATATGTTGAAGACGTTGAAAGCATTTAAGGGACAGCATGAATAATAAATTAATGAGTACATTTATATGATAGGTAGTGAATAGACAAATTTTACAATTTAACGTTTTGCAACAAAATTTTCATTACTAGGAATATCCAAAAGGTCATAATATTGATCAAATTTAAGAATCTTTCTTCCATTATTAATACAATGCAAATGGACAATTTTGGACATTATGTTAATTTCTGCTGCATATTAAATTAATAGCCTACCACATTTTACTGTGAATTCTTATGTCTTTCAATCCTGTTAATTTCGTTTTCATTTATTTAGGAGTTCTTGGAAATTTACCGGATATATATCTGCGACAAAAGTCACCCAAGTGGTTCTTCCATTGACGTCAAATGAGCGTTGAGGTCAGAGCAAAAGGTTAACGGCTCTTATAATTTGTTTTGTATTTTTCTTATATTGTCTAGAGTAGTCTTTTATTTCTTGTAATCACCTAAATATTTTATAACCCCATCTATATAGTTAGTGATATCGCCAAAATCCCTTTACATTTCTTAACATCTTTTCTACAAGCATTTCGTGTTTCTTATAATTTCTGAACTTTTTGTGATTTTTTAAAATTCCTTGATAGTTCATTAGTCAAAAACAGTATTCAGGAAAGTAAGTTTATAAGTTCATCAATGTCTATGGAAATCTACATAAAATCCTGAATAATTGTCTTAAATTAAAAAAATACATAATTTCTAAAGCAGGTTTGAGAGTGGACTGCAGCATCTTTTGCAAAAGAACTATTTTGCAAAAAAATTACATTTTTGGAAATATTCAAAAGATAGTTTAAAACATCGAAAATTGCAACAAAATGTTTTTGTAGTACTTTAAAAAACAGATAGACCTATGTGCCTTATTTCAATAAATGGTTTAAACTGACTTACACATGTTTTCTATGAATGACATATCAAGTTTACGTTAATAATATCATAATTATAACGTGCGATAACAATTAAAAACGGTTGAAATTATTGAGAATACAAAACTGATACAAAAACCATTTTTTTTACAAAAATGAAAATCATGTCTAAAAGACATAGGTAGATAAAGATCATTTTCAAATGTTGAAAATGACAAAAAAGAACGTGTTGTTCCAGTTTTGATTACTTTTTTTCCAAGTACGCTAATTTTGTTTCTCAAATACAAAAATGACTATTTGAAAAACTCGATGCGTTTTTGTTTTTGTTTCCTCAGGATTTGACAATTTTTCTCTAGGGTATTTTTAGCCGCAGAAATTTCTTAAATATTTAACAAAATTTGTACCCACGATAAAACAAAAATTATAAAACGTTCTAAAAACGCAAAATATGAGTTTTATGACAAATGCATGCTAAAGACGGTATTTTTTGAAATTCTTTCAACATTAATTCTTTTTATTTACTAAGTGACAAGTTTACAACTAATTTTCAATTGTTTAAACAATTATTATTTTTTCAAACAATTATTCTTTCCCGTATATCGTAAAAAGTTAGTATTTTCTGGAATTAATAACACAATTAAGGAATGTTAAGAGTAATTTTTTTTTGTTTAGGATATTTGGCAATTCATGAAACAACTTCCAATTGTTACAAAAATTTGTTCTTTATAAATTGTAAAAAGTAATTATTGTCTGGAATTATTGACGCAGTTAATGAATGTTAAGAGCGATATTTTTTTGAAAGACAGTTTGCAGTTATTTAGCAAGTAATACCACTTGCTCCTTTTCATAGGAAAAAGGAGCAATTTTTTTTTTTTATTTCTCACACTATATGTCATTATTCAGTATTTACTTATCTCAACGAAATTGATTTGAAAAAAAACAACTATCCATTTAACTAACTGAAAAAAATTGTTTAAAAAATGATTATTGTTTACATATTAGGGTATAAGTTCTGAGCTAAAAAAATGTTGAATAATAAGCGGCATACTGTAAATAATTGCAAATTGTCTTTAACAAAAAATATCACTCTTAACATTCATGAAATGCGTATTTAATCCCAGAAAATAGGAACTTTTCAAGATTTACAGAGGAAAAAATTGTTTCAACAAATAAAAATTGCCTAAATATTTGCCAAATATGTCAGAAATATTACTCTGGAAATTCATAAACTGTATCATTTATCCCAAAAGATAATAACTTTTCACGATTTACAAGGAAAAAATGGTTTAAACAAATAATAATTGTTCAAGTAATTTAAAATTAGTTAATAAATACATTGAAACTTGTCACTTATCGAATAAAAATAGTTTATGTTGAAAATTTTTTAAAAAAGCGTCTTCAGCATGCATTTTAGATAAAACTATACTGTTGTGCATTTTTTGGTGCACTTTCCGGGCACATTACAAGGGGGTTTCGGGGGTCGGGTTAAAAATAAAAATTTATTGGGTGGAAATTATTGCATGAATTTTCCTTCAGAAGTGGTTAAACTTTTATTTGCAAAAGTAAATAACAAAGTTTTTTATCATTTTTTCTACAACGTAAGCTTTTCCCATTTACAATCCCATATTAATTTCAAAAGCCCGGGGGCACGCACAGTGTGCCAAAAAGCACTTTCTTTGGACAAAAGCGCTCGACAGTTCAATTTTCAATTGCCTATTTTTTTACCGTAAGGCTGCTAGACATAACGTGTAACTGGTAATTTTTTATTTTTGTTAAACATTTTTTACTTAGTAACAAATGAAAATTTTCTTATAACTTTTCAAGTGTGTCACTGCTCCAAAGATTATCAATTTCAATAAAACACAGCTTAAAAATAGCTGCTGTTTTGCACTTCTTTAAACTGTCTTCGTAAATAAATACACTGTTTGACAATATCTGAATGAAAAGGCTCAATTTTTTTGCAGAATAAACTAAAAATTTCGAATTTTAGTAAGGTTTTCTTTCTTTGGTCTTACGGTCCAATGAAAACAAACAGAAAGAACGATTCTAGTTGTTAAAAAACATGGTTTTTATTTTCAACGTTTCGTCTCTCAATGCGGGCCTTCATCAGGAAAGTTTTTCTCTCTAAAATAAATAGTGTTTTTTATAATAAATTAAAACTAAAATACAAATAACTTATTGATTATCATAAAAATTGTTTTGTCTGTCGACAGCTGCCTGTCGTTAATTACGTAGAGTCAAAAAAGATACATTTTAGAGTCAAAATCCTTTAAATATAACAATGTTCGATAAAGTAAAGATTTAATGCTCATGTCGAAAAAAACATAAGTCATTTTCAAGATTGGAGCTTCAAAAAAATTTTTGAGGGGCTCTAAACCAATTTAAATTACATTTTTAAAGAATGAAAATTCCAAATAATTATTAGGACGATCACAAAACAAGACATTTAACTGACATTGACACTGATGCTACAGATGATACTAAATGGACGATAATGAACAGGTCAAATTTCCATTGAACCACAGATGAGAAAAGCGCGACATAGCTCATGGATTCAAAATTGTGAATTAAATTTTTTTTTTAATTTTTATGTTTTAATATTAAGTTTAATGCATAATGCATTGATACATCTGGTTAATATTCAATACTTCAGTCTGAAGATCGATTAAAATTTCAGTAAATTTTTTATAAAAATAGATTCAATAATTCGCCATAAGTGTTTTGTTCTCTTGCTAAAATTCTAATGTTATTAAAATCGAAAAAAAAATGGTCGAAATTCCATGAGAGTTGAGACAAACCTGTGTTTAAATTTCTGATTTCGCAATCTTTTTTATGTTCGGCAACTCTTTTTTTTAATCTTTTACCAGTTTCCCTGATGTAGACTTTATTGCAACCAGTGCATTTTATTAGGTATATGACACCTGATAAATTTTCTGATGAATCTTGATCACCTGATAAAGCTTGAAAATAACTTATGTTTTTTTCGACATGAGCGTTAAATCTTTACTTTATCGAATATTGCTATATTTAAAGGATTTTGATATAACAAAACAATTTGTATGATACTCAGTAGGTTATTTGTATTTTAGTTCAAATTTATTATAAAAAACGCTATTTCTTTTAGAGAGCAAAAATTTCCTAATGAAGGCCTGCATTGAGAGCCGAAACGTTGAAAATAAAAACGATGTTTTTTAACAACTAGAATCGTTTTTTTTTGTTTGTTTTAATTGGACCGTAAGACCGACGAAAGAAAACCTTATTAAAATTTGAAATTATATCAACGGTCGAAGAAAAAGGAGAAACAACTTGGAATCTTGCTACAAATTGTTGGTTGAGATAATTATAAACTAAAAATATCTTTTTAATGACTTCTTGTTGTGATGTTTTGTATTTTGGCAATCGTTTTTATTTATTTTAACAATTATTATTAACGAAGGCCCATGTTTACCAATCTTCCATGAATAGACTAAACGGATAGACTATAAATATAGACTATACGGATTAGACTGTAAATGTCTTTCCAGTGACTTTCTGCTATCATATTTTTTGAATGAACAACAACTGTTAATTATTTAAGCAATTTCTATAAAAAATGCACATCTCGATGTTTTTTCCATGAATATTTATTCTCATTTATATTTCCCATGTGTCATGCCACATTATGCGAATTCCACATCCCCTCTAGGTCACAAATCGTCACGAAACCTGCCCCCCTGGCATTGTGACTCAGTTTGTTAATAGTTCCTTATGACTAAAAGCCTTACGGCTATTAAAAAAAATACCTAAAAATTCATTGAAAGTTGAACTGTCTGGCGGTTTGTCCGAAAAAGTCCATTTTGGGCATACTGTGGCACGGGTTAATGTTGACCGATTTGAAAAAAATAGGGAATTTCTTTTTTCTGGAAAGCGAACAAATTGGGAGGGATTGATCACTAAACATCGAAAGTCGATTTTTTGAACTACCCTGATGTAGAGCATATATTACCACAACTTTATAAAAAATGAGTGTGGATTTCATTACTTTTTATTCTAAGTTATTATTATTGAAACTAGACTGGTCCATTTAAGTCTATCCACGGGTCCTCCTCACTACTAAAGTATCATTTAAGTCCTTTAGCATGAGTGTGTATGAGTATACCTATATATACGAGTATGCTATCGTAGTATTCTTTATCGTTTGAAAAATATACTTCATTCGAATAATTTCGTTTTTTAGGGTCAAATACTACATTCGGAGTGCATTCCATATTGTGTACCATTTGGCACATTTTCAGCATTTATTTTATAGCAACTGTTACTAAGGCATTCTTAGAACAACTTGTAAATTGGACTATCGACTTGAGCAAACGATGGCGAGACTCAAACCGCATACACCAAAAGTGAATGCATCCCATGCAGAAGTTTTGCCGTGGCCCCGATCGGGTTCGGATCTGGCCAAATCCGGCGCGGATCCGGAAACCGACCTGGGCCTAACCCGTGATGAAACACACGGCCCGATCCGTGCCGAACGTGGCAGCCCGATCTGGCTGCCAGGTCGGTCCCGGACCGGATCCCGATTAATTTCCTGTTGATAATATTTATAAAATTTGGGTATTTTTTCTAAAATAATTAATAAAAAACAAAGTTAGTGCATTAAAAAAAATTTAATCATTATATTATATAGGAATTAATTAATTAATATAAAATTATTAGAAATAGAGAGAACATAATTAGTTAGTTTTCATGGCCGCGTCTTGCCTGTCGAGTGTATTGGGGGTTTGAAATTCGTTGCCAATATCTGGATCGTCACGATCGATTTCATTTCCCACAGCATCATCAGCTTCAGAACCTAAAATATAATTAAATACACGTTTGTCAGTCTTCTTAGAATATAACCTTATATTTACAAATTGAGACCGTAATTATTTATAGGTATTAAATTATGAGCTGAATAATTTCCTATTAATTAAAAAAAACTAATAATGTCAATTGAGGATAGCCGTGAATATATAAATCTTGATAAACAAGTTTAATATTATAATTTTAATATTGAGGTTAGGGTTCACTGATTTACTTACTCCCATTTCCGTCTCGTAAATATGGTATCCTGGTTATCGCACGGTGTTTCTGAACCCGCGGAGTGCTTTTACGCTTTGGCATTGTTTATTGAACCCTTTTTCACGTATCACACTTGAAATTTAGTTCAAAATTGAATAGCTGTCAAAACTGCACACACGTTATTCGCTACTTCACAGAACACATACTAGGTGTCGTTGTAGGCGGTAAACCGGCCACGGGGTCTGACACAACGCTGAAACCACGAAATATACCCTATCCGGGACAGACCGGACCAGCCCGATCAGGGCCTGATCGGTAAAATGGATCCAGTATGACGATTTCTGCGTGGGATTGACCGTTAAGTAACAAAATCCTTGGGTAATGCGTTAGTATATGAAACTTGGGCTTTAATTCGCCAACAAGTTTTAGGTACAATTTATGATGATTTTCTATTAATTCACTCGGCGACCTGTGACATATTTTACTGTACTAAGGTGAGCTTAGAATCTCGATGCCTGTACGTTTGGCCAGGGGAGAGGAAAACTGCAGAAAACCATATTTCCGAGATCAGCCAGTTTTTCCGACTGTTGGGTTTGGGAGTAGCCATTCGATGGTCTCATTATAAGTTATACTCAAATTAAAACTTCAAAGTCGATATTTAGAAGTTTGGCATATAGGCCCTTGTTCCATCAACAATCTCAGTTGACATCTACATCGGAAGATGTGAATCTAGTAATTTTCAATGAAGTGATTAAGCAGTTCTTATTTTTTCTCCATTGTGCAACACTTGGATCGACTTTTGAATAAAGATTTGCCACCTTGGAATTGAGTGTGATACTATAAATTTGCAATTTGTAAATTCCCTCTCCCTTTCGTTTAGGATTCATCCGGTTGGTCGGGTCGGTGGACGGATGCGTTGGACGAATTCCTCGAAGCGCCAGAGACTGTCATGTCAGCTAGCCAGACTAGCCAGCCAGCCAGCTACCAAACGAGGGTCATCGCGGTAGCATGCATTACACAAAGGAGCAACAGCGATGCGATGGGCGATGGCAGCGCATCGCGATTCGTTATTCGCGGCGCGACGTTGCATAACCCGTCCGTCGCTCCTTTCTTTCTTCCTTTTTGCTTTGTTTTTAATCTACATATTTTTTATAATTATTCTCAAGAGCTAGTCGTCTGTGCACACTGCACATTCATCTGTGTGCAGATGGTCACACATAGGAGCATTCTTGACAAGCCTAACTCGATCCAAACACGCATTGTGCTGAGCAGACTACTCGATCCCCACCCAAAAGAAGAGGGGCGGGAATCCCCACTCTTGCTAGCTTTTAGCCGAATGCTGAATTTGTCCTGCATTAGGGGGCATCGGGACATTACCCGCGTGACCTTGGCTGGTGCCGATCACGACGCCTGGCGCTGTTTGTGCAATGCGCGCGAGCATTGCACCTTGCTTTATCGCGTAAGCTCTAGTCGTGCTAAAAGCTCCCCTCCCCCGTCCCACCAAAACTCTCGACAGAGCTGCTATTCTTTTCTTCGTCCCACGACCGCACTTCAAGCCCCATCGCTCACCCACGCGCCATCTTTACCGGACGAACGGTTATGATTCCAGAAACTGGTAGATTACATTTTTTTTGGTGATTAAATTATATTGGATTTCATTATCAAGTTTGGAAGCAATTAGGCTACTGATTAAAATGTTTTATGTAAGTGGGTCAGTTTAGGCAGTTTCTTTTCAATTCCTCAACTAGTATAAGTCATACAATATAGCTTGACAAGGAAGGGCTTTAATAGGATTTTTATGTCGTAGGAAAATTTGAATCGTAACTGTATTTAAAAATAGTAAATTCCTGATAATGAAGTTTTACACGGGAAAAAGTCTTAATGTCCTACTAAAGGACTATAAAAGTCCTATATAAATGTTGTACAAAAGTCTTATCTTGGAACACAGTAATATACTTTAGGAAGACTTCTGTTATTCGGCACTATGGTGGTTCAAATTTATACCTGTTGAAATTTTATTTTTTATTTTGGTGATCATTCCCCCCACCCTCTTTTCTTCGTTTTACGGAAAAAGAAATTCTCTTTTTTTCAAGACTCTGGGCTTTCGAAATTAACATGGACATTTTGTTCAATAAGTGACATGTTTCGAAAGTTTTTAAAACTAATTTTTTCTACAATTTGCGAAAAAGTGCCAGTTTTTCCACCTGTTTTTGGTGTAAAAAGTTACCGATTTTTGCTCGATGACGTGGCGCATGCGCAGTGCCGACCTTTCCGGGCAACAGTGACAAAAGTGGACAGATGCAGTGGAAAAAGTAAATGGACAGTGATAAAAGTGAGGCACAGTGGAAAAAGTAAATGTTATTTCGGGTGGGTTCGTGCTGCCTCGGGTGGACTCGTGCATCGTGCGCAGCCAACTTCATTCTATTTTCCGACTGTCGTCCCTAACCTAAAAGCAATTTCCTGAAAAGTCTCGAGTTGTGTATTTTGTATGTACTTTTGTCACTTGGCAAAAGCAAAAAAACACCGTCAGTTTCTCCGAAAATACTGTGCTTGGTTTTTTTCACGAAAAATCGGAAGTTTTGAAGCCCTCAACTTTATGGGCCAACTATTCAATTGTGAGAACAAGCTTATTATTACTGCCATATTATTGCCATGGTTTTGATAATTGCCATTGTCATTGTTGCGTCAATCGACAAAAAATCGCCTTCTTTTTACACAAAAAACAGGTAAACAAAAACTAGCACTTTTTAACAAATTATAGAAAAAGTATCGTGTCCCACACATTGAAAAAGCGACGATTTAAAACTCGTGTGATAGCCACCCTCGCTCCGCTCGGGTAGCTAACTTCACACTCGTTTTAAATCTCTCGCTTTTTCAACTTGTAGCACAATATACTATTAATTGTTTTGACACTTATTATTTGTTTAAACATTTTTTTCGAGTAAATCGTGAAAAGTTACTGTTTTTCGGGATAAATGATATAGTTGATGAATGTTAAAAATAATATTCTTTGTGTAACATTTTCATGTAAAATTTTCATTCGTTTAAACAATTGATAACTCTTAATCCTTCTCAAAGAGAAGATGGAGAAAATTCTACTTTTTCAAATCTCTTACACTATGTCGCTTATTATTTAGTATTTTCTCATCTCAACAAAATCTATCTGAAGAAATAACTATCCATAACGTAACTAAAAAAAATCGTTTGATAAAATGATTATTGTTTAAACAATTAGGATATAAGTTCTGAGAAAATAAAATACTGAATTATAAGCGACATAGAGTAAGAGATTCGGATAAACTAGAATTTTCTTCACATTTTCTATGAAAAGGCGCAAATTAATAATTATTAATTGGTTACATAATTGCAAACTACTTTTCACAAAAAATATCAGTCTTAATATTCATGAGCTGCGTCATCAACGAAAGAAAATTAAATATTCAAGATTTACAGGGAAAAAAATTGTTTACATAAATGAAAATTTTTTATGTAAAAGCAAATGGTCTTATTCAAAAAATATCACGTTTAACATTCATTAACTGCATATTCAATTCCAGAAAATAGTAACTTTTCAAGAGTTACAATGGAAAATATTGTTCAAACAAATAAAAATCGTTTGAATAATTAAAAAATATGTTATAGAAGATATATTATTCTTGACATTCATAAACTGTATAATTTACCCCGTGCAATAATAAATTTTCACGATTGACAGGAAAAAATCGTTCTTTAAACACATAACCATTGTTTAAACAATTTCAAATCAGTTAACAAATAGATACACACAATATAAGAAGGTCGAAGTGATCAAAATTAAAATTTATTGTATAACAATTATCCCTTGAAGGTTCCTTAAGACGTATGTAACTAGTCTTCAATTTACGAAAAGTTAATAACAAGTACTTCTTTTTCCATTTTTCAAAAACTGACCCTTTGTTAATTTCAAAAGCCCGGGGGCACGGGTTAATGTTGACCATTTGAAAAAAAAGATAGGGAATTTCTCAGAAATACTAGAGTAGACTATAAATATCCTGAAAGTCTTACTTCAAAGGACTTCTCTACTTTAGTACCTACTTAAAAATGCTAAAATTCCTATAAGACTTTTCGAAAGTACTATAAAACTCCATTAAAAAAGTATAAGAAGAAAGTCGGGAAGCGACCTCAAGTAAGGATTTTGTAGGGGTAGGATTACATTCTTTAAATTATCATTCTCTAAATGAAAAGCTCCAACATTGGGGTCTGAATAATCAAATTTTTCTTATTCTTTTTTTCTTTTCCTTCTTTTTTCACCAATGATATCAAAAAAGAATAATGTAACATGGAAAATTTTATCTCATTTCTACATTTCAAAAGAATTTCCGAAGAAAATCGGACTGAAAGAAAAGTTTCCAGCATAGCAGTCTAAATAACCAAATTTTCTTAATTTTTAGTATTTTTCTCATTTTCTTACCGCTGATATAAAAAGAAGAAATGTATCAAATAGATTTTTTTCATCCCAATTCAACATGTCAAGAGTTTCAATTTGAGCCGTCCCTGAAGAAAATCATTCTAAAAGAAAAGCTTCCAAGGCTTCCTAAAACAAAAATTTTCCCATTGTTCTTATTTTTCTTTTTTTAACCACTGATATGAAATAAAGAAAAGTATAACACAGACAATTTTATTTTTGATCTCTTTTTTTCATTCCAAGAGCCACTATTTGAGTCATCCCCGAAGAAAATCGGACTAGAAGAAAAGCTTCCAGCATAGGGATCTAAAGAACGAAAATTTTCCCATTGTTCTTATTTTTCTTATTTTTTAATCACTGATATAAAAATTCCTTCCCCTTTTTCCCCAAATTATTGCTTGCTCAAAATTTGGAATTGAATTAGAAAGCAGATCTTTCCCAAGGTTCCCAGTATTTTTCTACGCTCCGCAGTGGTGTTTTATGAAGGGAATAAAAACTTGAGTGTCGTGGCTTGAATATTTTTTCTTTTAGATGAGATAAGAAACGAACAGATTCTGGCAACAGTTATATAAGGGTTTCCTACGAAACCCTAATAACTATACAGATCGGATTTAACTGTTAATAAAGTTCAGCCAAAATTACCTCCAAATCCTATAATTATTCTACTAACTTCAGTAATTTTAAGTGTTCCTTAATTGTTGTAAATCAAAAATGTTCACCAAAAGTAAACATAAGTTCCTAAGACTCTAGTAGACCTTTTGTAAAATCATTGTACATTTTTCGTACGATAATTGGAAAGTGATTTGTGATTGAGTCTGAACCAATTGATTCAGATTATTCCTGCATATTGGAACGAATCTTGAACTTAGTGTCTCTATTTTAAAAATTCATTTAAGATAGAAATGAAATCTACTTTCTTATGAACCATTTTATGGCACGAAATCAGAGCACAACAAATTCATAAATTAAAATTAGACTTACAAATGATGTTCTCCCTCAAATCCTCAAAGACAAATATATAAGAAAAACTTACTTCCCTTTCCCTACTGTCACTCCCCTCATTTTCCCTCACTTCCCATATTTTCCCACCCTTCACTTCACCCTTCGCTCCTCCCTTCCCAAACTTCTTCCTCGTCTGCTTCCCGCTGTCCTCGCTTCCCCAGCTAACACTCCCATTCCCCTACTTCCCGCCCCCATCCCTCACTTTCCCTGCCCTTCTCACCTTCATTTCTAATCATTTCCCCTACTACCCCTCACTTAAAGTCACTTCACCTACCCTCATTTCCTTACTTCCCTTTCCCTACTTCCACTCCCCTCATTTCCCATCATTTTCCACCCTACACTTCACCCTTCGCTCCTTCGTTCCCCAACTTCTCCTCTTCTACTTCCCCCTTTCCTCTCTTACCCAGCTCAGACACCCCTTCCCATATTTTACCACCCTTCACTTCACCCTTCGCTCCTCCCTTCCCAATGTCTCCTCTTCTACTTTCCCCTCTCCTGGCTTTCACAGTTAACACTTCTCTTCCTCTTATTCGCTTCCTCATCCCTCAAATCCCCTCCCCTACTGACCCTTATATCTAATCATTTCTCCTACTTCCCCTCACTTACATTTATTTCACCTACTTCCCCTCCCTTAATTTCCTCTGCATTTCTTCCCCTACTTTCCTTCCCTTATTTCCACTCCCCTCATTTTCCCTCACTTCCCATACTTTCCCACCTTTCACTTCACACTTCGCTTATCCCTTCCCCAACTTCTTCCTTTTCTACTTCTCCCTCTCACCCCTTTCCCTATTTTCCCGTTCCCTCACTTTCCCTAATTTCCCATCACATCCCCCAATTTTCCATCACTTCCACTACTTCCCCTTCCGTACTTTCCCCTCACTTCTCCTACCTCATCACCCCTTATGTCTCCTGACTTCTGCTTACAAAAAATTATTAGTTTCGATTCTTATATCAGGTTCACTAGGCATCTCATAGTGTTTTATTTTTGCTGCACAAGATTTTTTGCCAGTTTAACATGGTGTTTTATTTCTCGGAGCAGACAATGAAAAAGAATATGAAATAATATTGATCCCAGACAAAAGCGACCTTTTAGTTTCAATGATCTCGTCACTGATCCCGAGGCCGTGTGAGAAATAAATCCCTGCTGCGCAATTATAAGGCATGCATTTTGGTGGTTCACCATTACACGACCGTTTGGCACGGACAAAGTGCCGTCATTGCCACGGGCGGACGAGAACGCGTCGGAATTCCAGGAATTCTGTCTAGTTCATATTCATTAGCAACGATTATTTATACTAAGGTCGGTGCCGGGCAAAACTGCTTTGAGCGGTTTTGATGATCCTTTATAGGAGATTCAAGACACGAATGAAGTTTTTTTCTCCAAATTTTGCATCTATGCATAGAGAATATAGATATCACTGCAGACAGTAGTTTCCTTGAAGGGGCTGTCCATAAACTACATTACCAAATTTGGGATATTTTTGACCCACTCGTCCCTCCTCGTTGACCAAATGGAATTTTCAAGTAAAAAGGATTAAAATTCAACCAAAAACAATTACACTTTCAACTACATATTTCAACACCAAATTTTTTTAATTTTTAAGCAAAAATACGAATTTTCTATAAAACAGTAGAATTTTCTACCCGAAAATATGAGATTATAATAAAAAATTGATTTACAAGCTTATAGTAGAATTTTCAAATAAAATGATGAATCTTCAATAAAAAAAAATAGTCAAAGAAGGCTTTCAACTAAAAATGCAATAGTCAAATTTTCAGTTAAAAAATTAATTTTCAACCAAAACCAGGTTTGGTAACAGTGGGAACAGGTGGAGAAGGGTTGGAGGAAGTAACGCTACGAACTTAGATAACGTTTAGTATAGTTCAATAATAACTTTATTAGTTTAAAAATCACTTTCATTTCCCCTTTTTCTCGTTTTTTCTCTTAAATTCGAACTAAGTTAATAGAACACAATAAGAAAATTCAACCATTCGGTTGAAAATTGAACTGTTTTGTTGAGAAGTCATTTTTTCGTTGTTTGAAATATCTTTGTTTAATTGAATAAATGTTTAACATCAGATGAATGAATATTATAGGGTGAATTTCTGTAGCATCAGTATTTGCTTATTCAAAAATTAGTAAACAGATTAGGAATTAGGAAGATTTTGATTTTTCTCGAGCTTTTTCATCATCGTTCGAAGAGGAGTCATTAGCCACCATGATTGTATGACCTTCTTGCTCCATTGATGGTTTTCGTAAATGTACACGAATCCATATTGAAACATTCACTCTCATAAGCATTTCATTATCTCACACAATAGACATACTAATTAATTTCCCACGATAGTGTTAAATTAGATCACATTCGAAAGAATTGATCCGATTCAATTGCGAAATGAGTCACTTTGATTTCACAAGTTATCGCACGACAGAGACTTTTTTATCCAGGATGAGTAATAATTATTACTAGCGATGAAATCGCCGGTGTCATCGCTCTGCCGTTGTTCACCGGATGCTCGCATTGTTTCGCAAACTTCTCTCTGTCTCTGCGAAGCTTTGCCTCGCTTTTTACGATTCTTCTTTGAGACTGCATTTTTACTTTGATGCAATGCCTTGCATGAGATGCGTGAAGTCGATGTCGACGCGTCAACGGGCGATGTACTTTCGGCAAAGGAGAGGGACTCCGAACGACATTCTCCGGATGTGAGATCACCGACTTCTTAAAACCTTTCGCTTCGTTTGCGCATCTCACATCAGATTTGCAAGGAGGTGCAATTTCCAAAAGAATATTTCTGAAAGGCCTTTGCCCAGAAACTAATTGGATAGGAGGATGATTGATAATGATGATTAAAGTCGCTAGATCTGTAAAAAAAGTCCTTGATGCAAGATTCCAGACAAGAGCGTTTCTCCATGACAAGTACTTATGCTTGTGTTGAAAATTTATTCCGAAAATAATTCAGGCAATGGTCGAACCGTCTGAAGATGCTAACTATTTTCGGAATTTAGAGAATTTAGAGAAAAAAATAGTTGGGGTGTCTGCGGAGTTGGAGTCTTCATATTGGGATATTCAATCTTCCACTGGATTTTTGCAGAGGAGATTTCAAGTTCAAGTCATTTCTTTTAGATTTAAAAACTTGAAAATCTGGGTAATTCCGAAACTTCCATAAAGGTATCCATAAAAACAGTCCTACTACAGACACTATTGCGGTGAATTAACAGGCAATCATTTTTAGAACGGACAGGATCCAGTATCACAGAGTGATCGTAGGTCAGGGAAAACCTGGAAATCAGGGAAAAGTCAGAGAATTTTATTGGTCAGGCAAAGTCCGGGAAAGGTCAGGGATTTCAAAAAAAATCTTGCAAAAGTCAGGGAATTTCTATGAGAGGAGCTTTAAATAACTGTCAATGATAATCAATTTCAAAATTTGAAATTTTACTTTAAAATTGTTCTATTCCGTCTATGAAAATAAAAAATTGTTAATGAAAAAATTAGAAAAATTCTAAAAATGAAGTTATGCGAATGAAAAATACAACCGCTTTGTTGAAAATTAATCTTGCTTGGTTGAGGATTCTACCATTTTGCAGAAAATTCGTCTATTTTAGTTGAATTCAACTGTTTTTTAAATAAAATTAAAATCCTTTTCGGTTGAAATATCTTCTATTACATAATTCGTTAAAAATTCATCTTTTTTTGTTGAAAACTAAACTTATTGGTTGAAGATTGAACCACTTTATTAATAAATCACTTTACGTTGAAGATTCCTCATTATAGTTAAAATATCATCACTTTGGTTGCCATTTTTTTCCGAAAATTAATTTTTGTGATTTAAAATTGAACTATTCCAGTTGAAGATTCATTATTTTAGTTATAAATCCATCTGTAGGATTAAAAGTTTAACTATTTTGTTGAATTTTTGTTTTGTTTCAAGATTCATCTCTTTGGTTAGAAATTCAACTATTTTATTGAATTTTTTTTTTTGAAATATCAACAATTTGGTTAAAAATTCAACCATTTTGTTGAAAATTCTACTCTTTGGTTAAAAATTTAACCATTTTGTTGAAAATTCTACTCTTTGGTTGAAATTTGCACAATTTTGTTGAAAAGTCATTTTTGTTTGTTTGAAATATCAGCTATTACATTCTTCGATGAGAATTTATCTTTTTGTTGAAAATCAAACTTTTAGGGTTAAAAATTCATCTGGCTTCTAAAAAATTTGTCTTTTTGTCTTAAAAATGTAACAATATGGTTGAAAATGCAACTGTTACTAGATTCAAATGTATTTTATTTCCTTTATTTTTTGATTAACAATTGGATCATTTGGTTAAGAAATCATCTTTGTAGATTAAAAAGTTAACTATTTGGTTGAAAATTCAACTTTCTTGTTCGAAAATTAATTTTTTTGCTGAAAATTCATATTTTAGGGTGTGAAAGTTAACTGTTTTCTAAAACGTTCGACTTTTATTCTTGGAAATTCAACTATTTGATTGAATATTAACTTTCACGTTGAAAATTCATATTTTCGGGTTGAAAATTAAGCTGTTTTGAAAAAAATTTGAAAATGAACGTTTGGTTGAACATTCATATTTTTGGATTGTTAATTTAACTAATTTCTTAAAAATTCAGTTTTTCAGTTGAAGATTTTTCATTTTACTTGAAAACCCATATTTTTTTGTAGAAAATTGATCTTTTCGCTTTTAAGTTCATTCGTCTTGGCTGAGAAGTCTACTATCATATATTTTTGCTTGAGAATTCATCTTTTTTGGTAAACATTTTTATTATTTGTTTGAAGATCCAATTCTTTTGCTGAAAGTATAACAATTTTGTTAAAAGGTGATACTTTTTGGTTAAAAAATAACTTTTTTATTGAAAATTTAGAATTTACTGTTGAAAATTTAACTGTTTTGTTGAAGATCGTCTTTTTGGGATAAAATTCAACTATTTGGTTAAAAATAAACTTTTTGTTTGAACATTCATATTTTCGGATTGAAAATTTAATTGTTTTGTCGAAAATTCGTCTTATTGGCTTTAAAATTCAACAATTCGGTTAAAAAATTTTGTCTTCCTTGAATAAAAAATCTTTTTTGGTTGGAGATTCATCTTTTTTGTTGAAAAGACATATTTTTTGGTTGGAAATTTAACTACTTATCGAAAATGTAATATTTTTATTTGAAATATAAGGATGTTTAAGCATTTTAATTTTAATCTTATAGTAGTAACTACATTAATTTTATTTAAAAGAATTTATTCCCCTATTTTCGTGAAAGATCTCCTTGTTTCCTCTGTTTTTAGAGCATTTGGGCCTGTGAAGCCTGTTATCTCTATATAAATGTTTTTGATTTGCTGCTACAGAATCAATTTATCTTTCGTGTTTTGTTTCTCAACTGAATCGTTAGCAATTTCTTCTCTGTCGACAATGTCCTTCAAATCTACATAATTATCAAATAAATCGTTTAGGAAATAATTGAAATTGGTATCATCAAAAATTCAAAAAGAATTTCTTTCAAAGCTTCTTGTTTTCTGGTGTCTTGAATTTCTGTTTATCATTCTTAAAAAATGAATACAAAATCTTGTAAAGAAAGAAGGGAAAAATTGGTTCAAAATCCTCAACGTTAGGTGTTTTCGAATTTAAGAGGGAAGAAGGGGATTAGGTAAAAAAAAGAGACTAAAAAAGAATACACGTCTTGAAGTAGTACTACGCGTAAACGCGACGTAGTGCAGTATTGAATGTAGTCATAAGATAACTCCAGTTTCCCTTGCTAATTGGACTCTTCCTCATATTCTAGATTTTATCTTCTACAATTTTGATGAAAAGTTGTTCGAATCTGCACCAAATGACAAGGTGCACCATCTGTTTTTAATGAAACACTCTGAATGTAATTTTGTCACCAAGAATCATCGTTTCCTTTGTTACGACCTCGGAATTGTGGCCTTAACCCGAGACGACAGTTCACTGGATTTGAAAGTGCAGTCTCGATTCATCTTTGGGGACCTTGCTGGGCTCCTAACCCTGAGATGCACAGGTCTCTGGCACGAGCCTTACATCCTTCTCCTGATTCGAAGTTGGAGTGCAAGAAAAAGAGAAGCATGCGAAATAGGGTCGAGGAATGGGGGAGGCAGGGGTAGACGAGGGAGAGGATATTTATAAATATGCAGCGATATACTCGTCGGACCTTCGCCTCGACTACGCGAGCTAAAGCGGGGAATCAGGGGAATGGCGGAGAACTCTCGAGTCGGATGAAGTTCACCCGGCGTGGCGTCCGGCGCATCGGCCCAGACGCACTCAGCGCATACACAAGGTCACCGGCCACCGCTCCAATGGTACTAACCTCCATTTTCCCCTCTGCTCCTCAATCCTTACCTCTTACCAAATCCCCTCATCGCCTTCCTGCATCAACCTCCCTGTGAAACCACTCATTCCATTTCCCATTCCACAACTTTTACTGGGTCTCTTCGTCCCTTCAACACAACGCCATTCGCCTTCATCGCCTTCATGGAGTGTAACACACCCGACAGACTATAAAATCGAGTATAAGCTTGCCTATTACGTCCTACCGACACTTACGCTGCATGTTAGCCAACCCTAACTGTGTGCAGGGAGTGCACCGATTATGCAACTCTAGTTGCGCTGGCTAGGTTCTTGTGTCATGGTATACGCATAGGTATTTGTATGCACGAGTGCGCTCGTCAAGTCACGCCTTTGTACCACGATAAGTCACATTTAGGGCCATGCAATTGATGAGTCAATCTTCCATGTCATCCATCCCGCTCAAAAGCTGATTCGATTTATGGGGGGTTTATGCTAATGAAGTGCGTTAATTGTGTTGGGAGTTATCTGATTGATATCCGTGATGGGATTTGAAACTCTGCATGAACAAATTTTTTCGCGAAAGGATACCGTGTGGGAAAATTTCATGGTACCATACTGGGAATAAAAGGATTTCAAGATAGACATCCAATCCTCAATTTTTTTGAATCTCTTTTTCAAAGTAATTCTATGCCGATTTTTTACAGTACCCTCTTTTATTCATCTCAGCTTATTCCTCCCAAACCCTCTTCAATCTTTTTCAATCCCTTATTTCTGATCCAAGATTATCCCTCATCCATCTACACTTTTTGAAAGTCTCTTTTCCATAATGCCTATCTTTTTAATTCTTCCTAATTCAATAATTCCTTTGCCTACTCACATAAATATTTTTCAATCCATTTTGAAAATTAATCTATGTCTATCTTTTTCTATCACCTCTTTCTCACCAACGGTTATTCCTCATCTATCCTATCTATCTATCAAAGCCAATATTTTTCAATGTCTTTTTCAAAATAATTCTATTCCGATCTTTTTCAGTACTCTCTTTTTCATTCCAGGTTAATCCTCGTCTATCCACGATCCACGTTAATCTTTTTCAATCTCTTTTTCAAAATAATTCGATGCCTTTTTTTAATCCCTTCTTTTCTATTTAATTGTTAGCTTAATATCTCTTGTCTATCTTGACCTATCGCCATGCATCAGGTGGGCCAAGTAACGACGGTAGTGATAATATTTGCAATTACATCACAGGCGCGCTATTTAAAACTGATAAATAAAATGGATTTTTTATAGCAGATAAACCTTCCTCTTTATTTCTTTTATGTTTAGCCTCTATAAAAAATCCATTTTATTTATAACTTTTGGATGACATGACTAAAATGTAATATCCAGATTTAATAACAAATCCGTAAATTATTGTTAACAAATTTTTTGCAAGATGAAATGTATACAAAAATTGTTAAACACTGATGAGTATTAAATTAATAATAATGATTATATTGAAGAAATTTAATTACTCATCATTTTTTTTATACAAGAAAATCTGAAAATTCATTAAATAAATTATGATGAAATCTTTTTACGGGTAATAATAATGCTACGTTTACAATATTACAAAGTACATTAATTTTCAAAAAGATAGAAGATCATGGAAATTTAAAATTGTTCGAGATTTTGAAGTAAATATTCAACTTCCACAATAATTTAAAATTTCAAGAACTGAATTAGAATAAAAAGTATCTTAGAAAGTTGAGAAATTGAAACAATGTTTACAAAAGCAAATTCTTTAAATATCTGATAGCTTTGAAAATAGGATGCACCTAAATAAGAAACTAAAAAAAATTAAATGCTTTTTAACATTGTTAAACTGGTTTCCATTTTCAAGCTTCAAAAAGCTCAAATTTGGTCGATTTTGAATTGAAATTTCTTAAAATTTAGAAAAGTTAATTTGGAAAGCTTTGAAAATCAAACAAGCTTTTTCTGAGTCTTCTTCAATATTCAAAATTGCAATAAATAATAATATAATTATGTAATAATAATGATTTAATTAATTAAATAATTAATTAGTAGCAATGAGTAGCTCAACTTTCAACCAAATACTTGAATTTTCAAACAAAAAATATGAATCATGAACAAACAATGTGATATTTAATATTTTAAGGAAGAAAAGATTTTAAATCAATAACAGATAAATTTGACAAAAAATACGAATTTAAAAAGAAATACTTGAATCGAAAACCAAAACAGATTCACTTTTCACCAAACTTTTGAATTTTGGACCAAAAACATGAAATTTCTACCACAAGAGATGAATTTTCAAATCAAAGTTGAATTTGCAAGTCAAAAAGTCGAGTTTTTTTAGAAAACAGTTCAATTTTCAATAAAAAAGATGAATTTTCTACCAAAAAAGATCAATTTTTAATCAATCACGTACATTTTTCACCAAATTGTTAAATTTTCAGTTAAAAAAATTAACTTTTAATTTCAAACAAAGAACATTTTTATTTGAAATCAGTAACAGTTGAGTTTAACAAAAAAATACAAAATTTCAACCGAATAGGCTAAACGTACCAGTAGTCGGACAAATAGCCTTACCCTCATATTTAAATCGTGGTAGGTACTTATTTTTAACTTTTTTCTAACAAAGAGTCACATTTTGGGACTGTATATTTATTTATAAAGTTATTTCTGCTATCTTTTTTTAAGTCAAATTCCAATTTGGAAAAAAAGGTCCAATAGTCGGACAGTATTTTTATGTATTACAAATTGCTATTTAAAGCAAATAGGCTCAATAATACACCACTTTCAAATACTGAAAGTTAGAATCTTTGATCAAAAATGCGTTTTAAATCAATTAAGTCAAATTAGAGAAAAAATTTAACAAAAACGTAAAATTGTATCTATTATAGGTTAGGGAGGTTCGAATTTCAAGACAATTATAGATTATATTATCACTCTTAAAAACGAACCTTCCCCTCTATTTAAAATATAATAAACAGTTTTATTTCAATTCTCAATGAAAAAATTCAGTTATTTTTGTCCATCTATCGAAGTTTGACAGCAAAATGAGATAAAAGTCAAATTGGTGTATCTAAGTCGAGGTTAGACAGGTTACGATTTCAAGACAATGTTTACAGTTTTATAATGTCGAATACACAAACAAGTTTTTTTTACTATTTGGAATAATAACTTCATGTTAAAACAAGTAAGTGATAAATTTTATTTCAAAAAATTTATGACTACGTTTTATTTATCTCCTGAATGACGTTTACGCTAGAGGTCGGACGGGCTGTCCGATCTCTGGGTAAATTGAAAAATACTGCATCTTAGTTCGGACAGATCAAAAATCTCTAAATATACAATACATAAATTGAATTTTCCCAGGATTTCGAAAACTTCAAGTGTCCCACTTTTAGAAAATGCAGCTATTTCAGTCAAGACTTATCTAATGTAAGTCATAACTTAAAAATAAAAATGTTCTATTTTCTGACACAGGAAACAGCACACATACCCAAAATGGCGATAAAGGCTGATCGGCTTAATAAGCATTTTCAATACCGCAAAATAAATAGAAGTTTACATAATTTTTTCCCCTTGCGTGTTACTAGAATGTATGCAGAATTCAAAAATCGATTTAATTTTTAAAATGATCGTTCATTACACTATTCTTACTATAAAATATATGAGACTGTCCGACCACTGATACGTGTCCGGAGACTGGTACACTTACTCTACTTGAATCCTTAATTTAAACATATTAATTTCCGAACAAACAGTTTCATTTATAACAAACAAAAATTGATTTTCTACCGAGTGAAAACAGCTTTATAACAAATTACATACATTTTCATCTAAATAGTTAAATTTTCAACCAAGAAGATTGAGTTTCTATAAAAAAGACGAATTTTCAACAAAATCCATAAATTTACAACAAAATAGTTGAATTTTCAACTAAAAAAGATACATTTTCTACTGAATATAGAATAGTTAAATTTTCAGTTTGAAAAATTAATTTTCAATCAAAAAAAAGTTTTTAACGAAAAATATTTAATTTTTAAATTTGGAACAGTTGAATTTAATAAAAAAGACGAGTCTTCAAGAACACAGTTGAATACTCAATTTAAATAGATTATGTTGCAACCTGATAGTTGCATATTTAACCAAAAAGATTACATTTTTACCAAAAAAGGTAATTTTTTAACAAAGCACACAAATTTTCAATCAAAAAGATTAAATTTTCAACTAAAAATAATCAATTTTCTACCCAAAACGGAATATTTGAAAACTTTAGTTTTCAGCCAAAAATAAAAACGAATTTTGAACTAAAATAGTTGAATTTTTGACCAAATATAGAATTTTTAACTGAAATGATGAATCTTCAACTAAACAAAATGAATTTGTAACAAAGTAGTTCAACTTTCGACCAAACAGTTGAATTTTCTACCAAATTGTTGAATTGTCGAGTATGTTCGTTCCCTAAGTTTATAAAATCTTAGTAAGATGGGAAGAGGCACTGAAAATTTAACGGTACATATCTTACATAAGGTGTGGGGGGGGGGGGGGCTTGACAATTTCAGAAAAAGACCATACGGGAAGACTTTACCCCCTAACTTCAAAAGTATTTCACCTTAAACATCTGCAAACTGGAAAATAATACATGTTGGTCAGTTTGGGATTTGAAAAAGAAATATTACTAATTAATTGCGCTAATAGCATTATATAGGTATGATGCAACTGATTAGGAACAATGCGGTTGAAAACTTTCTTCATTGAGTCATTTCTTCACGAGGGGGATAACTGTGGTGAATGGAGAACAAGTAGAGAATGGCTACATAGGATAGGTCCGGAAACAAGTAGAAGAGGATGTTCTTGGTCAGACCTGACAAGTCGACTAGTCTAGACGAGTCTAGGCGCTCAATGGCTGTTAGCACGTAGTTCAGATATAGGATGGGTTTATAGACTGAATACCTTATAGAAATTGTGTGCAGTTAATCGGCTTTAAATTTTATTGTAAGACATCTTTATGGATCTCGTTTACAACTGCCAGGCGCGGCTTTCTACCTAACCCGGTTTTAGAAGATCCTGGTATTATACTTTGACGTCCCTTATCCTGAATGAAGAAGCTGAATAGGTGTAATAACATGTGTGAATATTAAGTCATGATTAAGAGTGTCTTCAACTTTATCAGCACTCAATTAAATAACTTATTTGTGGGATCTTCGGGCAGACAATTGTTGCATATATTATTTTACACATTTAATATTAAAAATATTATTAATCCTCAATATAAACGTTTCTAGTTATTTACAGGTTATCAAACATTTTTCAGGTCATAACAAATTTAAAATTAAAACTTTCATAGAAGAAAAAATACATTATATAAGCATTAGAATTCTTATAAGTTTTACTTATTTAAATTTAAAATTAAATGATTTTTAATTCACCAATTCATCAAACAATTTTATCAGATATTTTCTAAACTTAGGGTTCTTTTTTCTTGTCTGAAAAATCTTATCTTTGAATATCTTCAGGCTAAAAAATGGACATATTACTTTTTATTCGTGAAAATTAGCGTTCAGAAGTTTATAAACGTCTCACAGGCTAGCCCTAAAAAAGCTGTTCTATACCATTTTTTTTGAAAGAATAAAAAATATTTGAAAGATTTCCAAGGATTCAAAAGGATTTCAACAGATTTCAATGGACTTATAGGATTGCAAAGGATTTCAACAGCTTTTATGGAATTCATTAAGTTTCCAAGGATTTTAATTATTTTATGAAATGTTTAAAGCTCTAAGACGTCTTAAGGAATTAAGGATTTTAAAGATTTTACGGCAGTCCAAGTGATTTCACAAGAATTAATTAAAGGATTTAATATTATTTCGAAGATTTCAAGATATTTTCAGAGATTGAAGAAAAATTAATAGGGTTGCAAAGAATTTCCTGAACTTCGTAAGGATTTTGAAAGATTTCATAAGATTTACAAGGTTTTAGGTTTTTAGATTTCTAAACATTTTATAATATTTCTATGAATAGCAAAGAATCTTACAAGAATTAAGGGATATCTTAGAATTTCAAAGATTTGAAGAGAATTTCGAAAGATTTTAAAGGATTTCATAGGATTTATGAATAAGATTTTAGGATACTGTCAAAGATTCTAAGGGATTTAAAGGATTTCCAAAATTTAAAAATATTTTAAAGGATTATTAAGGGATTTTATAAAAATTTTGAGGATCTCATTAATTTCAAGGGATTTTAAAGGCTCTAAATGAAGGATTTACATCAATTTCTCAGGATATCAAAGGATTTCATAGGGCTTCAAATATTTCTAGAGATTTTGAGGAATATCAACATATCATAAAGAATTGAGGGATTTCAAAGGATTTCTCAGATTCAAAAAGATTTTCAAATATTTTGAATCCATATCAATTTTAGGGTATTGTAAAATATCCTCAGGAATTTTCAACTGCTTACAAAAATTATATGGTATTTAACCATAATTAGTCACACGGGGTGAAATTCACCCCAAAAATTTTTCGACCTCCTCGTAGAGCCCCTTAGTACCTTAAGTTCAACGATTTTTGAAAAATATGTAAACAATTAATTTTGGTTACAAAAACTAAAAGATCATCTTTTGCAATCCTTAAATAATACCTAGTAATTTTTTTTAAATTTTCAGGTCTCATTGCTGTGCTGAAATTCACCCAGTGTGACTATTACGCGATTCTATTGAAGTGTCACTAATTAGGGTTAAAAAGAAATATTTTAGGGTATTTCCAAGGAATCTAAAGAATTTTCAAGAGATTCCAAAAGCTTGAAGGATTTTAATGATTTTACGGAACTGAAAACAATTTTATACACTTTCAAAGATTTTTGGAAGACTTGGAATGATTTTATAGAACATATAAGGTTTTAGGATATTTACAAATATTCCAAAGAAGTTTTAGAGGATTTAATAACATTTCCAAGGATTTCAATTATTTTAAGGGATTTTAAAAGCTATCAAGGTATTTCGATCAATTTTCCAGGATTTAGGAGAATATTATTATATTTCATAGAATTTCATAGAATTTTAATAGGATTTCCATGATTTAAAGGCGTTTAATTTTTTTTTATTTTAATGAAAATATTTTTTTCAATTAATATTAAAAAAGTATTTATTAAATTATTATCTTTATGTATAGTATACGCATAAAACCTACCAAATGTTTGTTTTTACATAGTAAAATTTAAAAATTGGAAACCTGCAAAACTGATTAAACTCAAATTTTATTTTAATTTATTTAATTTAATTTAATTTTTAATTTTATAATAATTTTAAATTAGTTTTGTCTGTTTAGAAAAACTAACAGAACAAACTAAACGTTAAGAAATTAGTAACTTTCCTGATTGATCATTTAAAAATTAAGAAACTTCAAAACAAATATTTGCGAATTTAAACTTTTAAAGCTAAATAAACTTTAGTTTCAAGGCCTCCAAGATCAAACTATTTGAGAATTGCGCATTCAATGCATAATTTTAAATTGAAATTATAGAATTTTTAAATAAATGACATTCAAAGTGACTGGGTAGATTTTATTATTAAAAAATGAAATTTCTGTACACAAAAACATTCACTGTCACTTTCTTTTTTTTAAATTAAAGATTTTTAAATATTGTAAGCTTTGAAAGTTTAATCATTCTAAAATCGTTGAAAATTTTATGATTTCTAATTGCAAGCTTTAAAAAAAATGAACTCAAGTTTAATTGAACCGTTAAAAATTAAACCATTCCAAACTTCGTTTAAAATTGATAATTCATTGATAATTAATATTTTAAATAATTTTGTTGTATTTCCCAATCAGAATTTGGGGGGGGGGGGGGGCCACCGGTTTCGCCACTTTGTAGCCCCGCGCCTGTCTTCGCATCCTATTTTTTAATCCGATGTGGAATTTTAGACTTTGGGTAATGTTTTGGATTCTAGAGAGTGAAGGGAATGGTTGGCTAATTTTGGAACTTTTTTGTGGCTCGGGGTACTAATTTCCTCTATAGAGATCTTCTAGAAGTTGAAATACTGAGTTTCTGAGAGCAAAAAATTGAATTAGGAATAAAGTGGATCTCCCGTAGAGAAACTGCCCCTACATTTGATTTAGGACAATTACCTCACACCACTGTTATTTTGAGCAGAGTAAATCGCTCTAGGACATAATGATTTTCTGTTATTAGGTGGAAAATACGAGGGTTGAATGAAATTTAAATAATTTTGTAAATTATTACGATTTTAATTTGAAATTCATCTTTGAATGCTACTATGACTATTTTCACATCCTCAAATCCTGGAACTTTTTGCATTAATGTGATTTAACCATAAGTTCATTTTTTAATTATTTTATATTAGTAAATTATTAATAAAATTAGATTAAACATACTTTAAACCAAAATACTTGAATTTTTTACCAAGAATACTAATTCTCTACCAAAAAGACTAAATTTCAAAAAAATGCATGCATTTTTAAAGATGTAGATAAGTTTTCAACTACAAAAGACAAATTTTCAACCACGCAATAGAATTTTCAACTAAAAATGCTCATTTTTCAAATGCAAATGGAATAGTTAAATTTTCAGTTAAAAAGTTCAATTTCAACCCAAAAAAATCAAATTTTCAATAAAATAGTTAAATTTGCAACTAAAGAGATGAAGTTTCAACTAAAACGATGAATCTACAACTGTTTTATTGAAATTTAAGTCAAAAAATAAATTTTTAACCAAGAAACAATGATTTTTCCACAAAATAGTTGAATTCTCAAGTAGCTAAGTAGAATTTTCAACCAAGAAGATTAAATTTCTAGCGGAAAATACGAATGTTTAACCAAATAGTTGAATTTTCAACCAAATAGTTGAATTTTCTTCTAAAAAAATACGTTGTTAACCAAAAATGAAATAGTTACATTTTCAATTAAACCAATTAAAAAATTAAAATGTGAATTTTCTACTAAAATGAGGCATCATTGGCCAAAAAATACATTTCTAACAAAGTAGTTCAACTTTTAACCAAGTCGTTGAATTTTCAACCAGACATATTAAATTTATACCGAAAAAGACAAATTTTTAATAAAATACATGACTTTCTAACCAAATAAATGAGTTTCCAACTAAAAAAGATAAATTTGTAATAAAAAATGGAAAAGTTAAATTTATCGTTAAAACATTGATTATTTACAAAAAAAAAAAAAAAAAATTTTAATCAAAAAGGTGAAATTTTGACCTCAAATGATAAATTTACAATAAAAAATGAAATAGTTCAATTTTACGTTACAAAAAAAAAAAGATTTTTTAATCATAAAAATGAATTTTTCACTAAAAAAGATAAATTCTCAATAAAAATGGAATAGTTAGGGTTAATTTTGTCCCAAAAAAGACTAATTTTCAACAGAATACATGAATTTCGAATCAGATAGTTGAATTTTCAACTAAAAAATGATAAATTTACAATAATAAATGAAATTGTTAAATTTTCAGTTAAAAATATTAATTTTCACATACATACATACATACATTGATTAGCAGTTCGAACTCGAAAGTTCATTGCCTCACTACCCGATTCGGGTAGGGTTTCTAGGTGGATATTTACTACCAATGTGGTCCCACCACACCCACGACGGGCCAACAGCACGCAGTATTCCAGAACGGTCACCCATCCAAGTACTAACCGCGCCCAACAATGCTTAACTTCAGTGATCTTACGAGAACTGTTGTTTCCAGCGTGGTATCGCCGTTGGCATTTTCACACACACAAAAAAAAGATTTTTCATAAAATAGTTCCATTTTTTACCAAAATAGTTCAATTTCCAACCAAAAGATTTTTTTTCAAGCAAGAAGTTTAATTTTCTACCAAAATACATGAATTTTCAACCAAGCAGTTGAATTTTTAAGCCAGAAGATTAATTTTTTTGAATTTTCAGTTTAAAAAAACGAATTTTCAAAACTAAAGTTGAATTTTATATAAAAATTGTTGAATTTACTACCCAAAAAGACGAATTTTCCCCTACAAAGTTAAATTTTCTACTAAAATAAAGACTTTCAACCATATTGTTGGATTTCCTAGAAATTAGATTAATTTTTCAGAAAATAGTTGAATTATCAACCAAAATCATAAATTTTATACGAATAATATTAATTTTCGACCGAAAAACACGAATTTTCCACAAAATACATGAATTTTCAACTAAATAAGATACATTTTGAACCAAAAATGATGAAGCTGAATATTCAGTTAAGAAAATTAATTTTCAACAAAAAAAACAACTAATTTTCAACAAAGTTTAACTCTGAATTTCAAGTTTCAACCTGAATTATTCTAGATTACAAAATAATTACTTATATTACTTTTACTTCTAATTATTTGGATTAGAATTGGATTAATCTGGAATAATACGAATAACAAGTGGATTAAGTCGCATTAGAACTGGAATACCTCATATTAGAACTGAATTACAAGTGCGTTACGATGGATTACAAGTATATTAGCGTGGATTACAAGTGTATATTAATCCGCCTTGTAAGTGGATTACTCCAAACTACTTGAATTAAGCCGGATTATAAGTGAATTACTTCGGATTACCCTGGATTACGCGGATTACAATGGATGAATCGGATTAAACCGGATTACCATTTTGGATAACCGAGCAGTTCATTGGATTACCAGAGTTGTTTCTCCCTCGGAGAAGAAGGTTCCGCGGAGTCTTCTCACCTTCAAAATGTACATGATCCTCCATGTATGTACCTAAAAAAAATATTTTATTACACTATTTGCATACTTTTGATATATACCTGTATACATACCTGTATCCGCCAAACTACCTATTAGTGGTGAAGGTTGCTTTTACATCCCTTCCACCATATCCTCATGGCCCTTCATACTTCAAGATGCTTACGTAATCCCGAAACAAAGGATAGCCGAGGTCGGTCTCAAAGACAGAAGCGAGTGGGCGTTTATGGTCTTGGGACACAACCAGCATGAAAGAAGCCCTTCTATAGGTCTCAAGTACAGGTCATACACTCGCATGTGGAGTCATCCAGTTGTGGCTATCAAGGTCATAGGAATGGCAGGACAGAGGCATGTAACACAAAGAGCATTCCGAGAATTTCTCATTATTAGAGTAGCGATCTGGAGTGGCTTGATTGGAACCATTGCATTGCGCACACTCGCACTTAGTTGCATAAGAGTCAGCGGTTGTTTTCGTCTTCTCTTGTCCGACCCTCTTGCTAATCAAACACTCCACGACCGATAAGGCAAGGCTTTTGACACCAGAATTCGCGAGAACGAGTTTAATGACATCAGATTGCTGGGTGCATTCGGCGAAAGGTATGCTCATGCCAGGCCTCTGAGTGTACGACTTTTCCGAGTTTTTTCTGCTTTTTCAGTGTAAAATGCGACTAATCGACTTTCGAAAATCTCTTTGTCTAAAATTGTAAACTTTTTGGCAGTCACACATTACTATTTAATTATCTTATGTTGTTTTTTGTAAGTTTCATACGACCTTTTTGTTACTTCTTTGGTAATTGTATGCAACTGAAGCGACTTTTTTTAGAGCTTCCAGTGACTCCGAGGCCTGCAATGTGAATGACCGAGTGCACTGATAACGATGTTAAAAGACACTGAAGGTTAGCCAGATCCTTCTTTCAATATCAGAAAAGTGTAATTAATATATAGGGTCATATATTACAGCGATTGTCAGGGGAAAATTGTTTAGCTTAACAATCGTTAACATTGTAAACTCCAGAGCTTTATTGCATCATTCAAGAGATTGAAATCTGCTTTGCTACACAAGTTACAACCTAGTGTTAATAAAAAGAAGCTGACATGAATACGAGCATGAATGTGCTACGAAGCCAATGCAGTGAGGCATAATTTATGTAAATGCAACTTTGTTCTAGCCTATTGTCACATGAGAATGCGTCGGTCCACCATACCCGGAGTCTGTATCGGTGAAGCTAGTTGCATCACCTCCGCATTCCTGATGCTAGTTACGGAATGGTGAAAATCACACCTTCCCACATAGGCTTTAGAACATTCTTAGATATAATGGTAATTCTAGAATGAATCCAAGATCTAAGGTCAATGGTCATCCTTCAAGTCAGGTTCAGCCTTATTTTTAGATAGTACCTTATTTGGAACTGCATTTGTTGTGTCCTACAATCTAGTGGTTGAGTTCGACTGGTGAACCCTCTAATTTATGATCTATTCCAAAAATTCTCGATCCTGTATGTGTAAAAGCATCAGGTGAGCTAATTTCAGAATTTTGGCATGGATCCAAGATCTAAGTCATTCTTCAACTCAGGATGGGCCTTCTTTTTAGATAATACTTCATTTGGAATTGCATTTGTTGTGTCTTACAATCTAGTAGTTGTGTTTGACTTGTAGACCCTCTAATTTCTTTTCTGTTCCAAATATTCTCGATCCTGTGTATGTGAAAGAATTAGGAGAGCTAATTTCATAATGTTGGCATGAATCCAAGATCTAAGGTCAATTGTCATCCGTCCACTCAGGATAAGCCTTCTTTTTATATAATACGTAATTTGGAACTCCATTTGTTGTGTCTCACAATCTAGTAGTTGGGTTTGACTTGTAGACCCTCTAATTTCTTATCTAGTCTTAAGATTTTTGTTCCTATATGTGCAAAAGCATTAGGTGTGCTAATTTCATAATTGTAGAATGAATCCAAGATCGAAGGTCAATGGTTATGCTTCAACTCAGGATCAGTATTCTTGTTAGATAATACATCATTTGAAACTGCATTTATTGTGTCTTACAATCTAGTAGTTGGGTTTGACTTGTAGACCCTCCAATTTCTTTTCTGTTCCAAATATTCTCGATCATGTATGTGCGAAAGAATTAGGTGAGCTAATTTCATAATTTTTGTATGAATCCAAAATCTGAGGTCAATGATCATCCTTCAACTCAGGATCAGCATTCTTTTGATATAATCCCTTATTTGGAACTGTATTTGTTGTGACTTACAATCTAGTAGTTGGGTTTGACAGGGTTGCTACAGGTCAGGAAATTCTGGAAAGTCGGGGAAAATTAGGAAATTTAGAACTGGTCAGGGAATGTCAGGAAAACTTGAAAGATTCAGGGAATTTTCGATAATTTTCCTGAAATTTTTAATCCCCCTCCTCGTACCCTCATGTAAGATACCGTAAGATTTGTTCTGGACGCCCCCCCCCCACACACAAAAAATCTTACTAAGATTGTATAAACTTATGGAGTAAACATACATATACATATGTAAATTCTGTTAATTAAACAAACTTGGAATGTTAATAAAAAATTGGATTATTTTGTTGAAAATTGAACTGTTTTATAGAAAATTAATCTTTTTGGCATGAAAATTTAACATTTTGGATGACATTTTTCTTCCTTATTGACTGAAAAATCTTTCTTGTTTGGAAATTCAACTCGTTTGTTGAAAATTTGTCATGTTTGTTTGAAAATTCATCTCTTAACGTAGATATTAAAAAAAAATTAAAAATGAAACTGCTTGGTTCTATTCAACTGTTTGTGGTTTAAAATTATAATCTTTTGTGGTTAAAATATCAACTATTAGATGTTTCGTTGAGAATTTATCTTTTTGGTTGAAAATTCAAGTACTGTTCCACTATTTCACTACTTGGTTGAAAATTCGTCTTTTTTTATAGAAATTTAACGTTCAAGGTTGAAAATTCACCTGATTGGTTGAAAAGTAAACTACTTTGTTGAAATTTTGTTTTTCGTTAAAAATTAATTTTTTAAATAAATATTTAAATATTCTATTTTAAGTTGAGAATTGTGTTTTTTAGTTGAAAATGCAACTACTTGATTGAAAATTCAACTATTTGATTGAAAATTCATGTATTTTATTTAAAATTAATTTTTTCAAATTAATTTTTCTAACTGAAAATATAACTATTCCAATTTGGTTGAAAATGTATCTATTTTAGTTGATAATTCATATATTTTGTTGGAAAATGGTCTTTTTTGGTCGGGAATAAATCTTCTTGGTTAAAGATTCATCTTTTTTGGTAGAGAAGTATACCTCTTGGGTGAAAATTAATCTTTTTGGTTGAAAATTCATTTCCTTGGCTGAAAATGGAACTATTTCATTTTCTTTCATTGAAAATCCATCTCTTTTTTTAATAATTCAACTATATAGTTGAAAATTTATGTATTTTGTTGAAAATTTGTCTTTCTTCGTGGAAAAGCAATCTTAGAAGATGAAACTTGATATTTTTGGTTTAAATTTTATTTTTTAATCTGAAAATTTGAGAATTGCATTTTTGTTCAACAATTATCTTTTTAAGTTGAAAATTTTTTAGGTTGAAAATGTGACTGTTTTGTTAAGAATTCATTTTTTTTACAATTATTTTTTTAACTGAAAATTTAACTTCCCTTTTTGCTTGAAAATTTAGCTTTTTTAGTTGAAAATAAATTTATTTTTTGAAAATTCGTCTTTTTTGTGTTTGAAAATTCATATTTTTGGTTAGATTAGTCAACTGCTTTGTAGAAAATTAGTTCTTTTTTTTTGGTTTTAAAATTCAACAATTTTGTTTTCAACTGATTTTTTTTTGTTAAAGTGGATATTTTCGAGGTGAAAACTCAACTGTAGAAAATTTATCTTTTTGTCATGGAAAAGTTGGGGAAAGTCAGGGAATTTCGAAATTGGGATTTTGTAGCAACCACAATCCTCTTATTTATTATCTATTTCCAAAATTCTTGGTCATGAATGACCTGAAACCCAAAGCATGAATTTATAGCGCTGAATGTCAAATATTTGTAAAAAAAGTTTCATTCCTCTAACTGCCCGCGAAAGCAATCATTTACTATCCAAACCTACAAAATGCAAGCCTCATATTTTAAGTAAGGATACTTTTTATTTTTCGTTTCACATAAACGTTGGGAACTTCAGTTCCATAATTTGATATAGTTCCGAAGAATCAGTTTTCCAGGTCATAGAAATTTATAAGTGTGGATCAGGAAAACTAGCTCTAGACCTTCTAATCTGGATCCTGATCTGCTGAAGATTTTCCCATACTTTCATACTTTCAGACTTTCATTTGTGATTCACCAATCGATTTTGACTCGGAATCTACCTCTTTTAGTAAGAATCAAAATCCCAGATCGATCTTTACCACTCTCCCGCGACACTCCGCATACAATATTTACCATTCTTTCATGCGACGCATAAGATAAGCATGACTTTGGGGCAGAGTTCAGGGTCGTACAATCTGAATGTCGTTCTCTCTGACGCATATGCACACCCTTCATCTCCCAGGTACGTTGGCCACGTTTGCCATGTACAGATAAAACACGTGGACTGTGAGACTGTGAAGAATTCAATTCAAAATTGTTCATTTTCCATTCAAAATTCCTTATTTATTGCGGATGTTTCTTTAAAATGAAATTTCGTTGATTGTCCAAACCGACCCGTGTGAAAAAATCTTCTGTGGCTGGCCCGGCCCAGACCAGCCGGTCTGGTTTCCAGTCTCGACACTAACCAGATGGTCTGGCCTGAGCCAGGCCAAAAGTGTAGCGTTTATTTTGTCAGCTCCAGACCAGTCCACATGGTTAGCCGCTAGTTTATTGGCTGGTCAGCGCCAAACCTGGACCAGACCAGACTGTCAAGACGATAAGAAAAAAGACTTGTTTTTATAGTGTACATTTCTTATTTTCTATAATTTGAGAAAAAAAACTGTAAATTTTGCGGAATATGTAAACAAAAATTTTCTGATCGACCTTAGTAGTTTTTTGTTCTTGGATAGCTGATCAGCGCCAGTCCTGAGCCAGACCAAACCGTCCAGACGGTTACACGGGGATCCGAAGTCATTTTGTGCACTCCAATTCTGAATCCTTTGAGATCCCATTGGGGTCCAGGCTAAAGTCCCGCTAAAGTACTGGGTGTGAGACGAATCGGTACATAGGTTCCAATTTTTCTTCAAAATGTTTAAAAGTTCAAATAGTGACAAAAGTACTAGAAAAGCTTCATTTTATTTTATTTTTAATGTTTACTAGTGCTGATAGGATTTATGTGCCAAAGAACTACTGCTGAAGTAGGACTAAAGTATCAAAAAAGTTCAAAATATGTCCCGATTCGCCAGGACTTTTTGAGGTCAAAAGTCCCGAAAAAGTCCCACTTAATTTTCTGTACATTTGGACAAGCCCTTAATCGTTTTTGGCACCAAAGTAATGGAAAAGTTCGATTTTTTATTTTTTATTTTCACAGGTGTTGATGGGTATTATGTCCCAAAAAAGTGCTGTTAAAATAGGACTAAAGTACCAAAAAAGTTCAAAATATTTTTTGGGACAAAAGTACCTACAAAGTCCCTCTTCATTTTTATTTGAGCAGAACTTTTTAAGGAAAAAAGTACCGGAAAAGTCTCATTTATTATTTTTTTTACAAGTACCTAAATAGTAATAATAATAAAGTTGAAAGAATTGAATGGGACTTTTCCGGTGCTTTCATCCTAAAAAAGTTTTATTGAAAAAAAAATTAAGTGTGACTTCTCCGGTACTTTTGTTCTGAAAAAGGCCTGGGGAAACGGAACATATTTTGAAAATTTTTTGAACATTAGTCCTATTTCAGCAGTACTTTTTTGGGACAGAAGTCTCATCAGGATCTACGAAAATTTCGAAGAAATAAAATATGAATATAATTTTATTGCTTTCCCAACTATTTTTTCATTTTCACTATTCAAATTGTGGTGGCAGATAGCTATCGAAATTTATAGCCCAATATAGGAAAATTTACATTTTTCTCCCACTCTGGGATATAATATTTTCTAGCATCTATAAAAACACTTAGAAAGAAATGAAAAAATAATTTCAAACTTAAATATTCATTTTTCTTTCGTTGATAATGAATTTTTTCAACTGGAAATTGAACTTTTCTAGTTATTTTACTTATTATTTTTATTGAAAATTCATCTTTTTTTGTCAAAATTTTTATTATTTGGTTGAAAATTTAATTATTTTGTTCGAAATTGAACGATTTTGAAAGAAAATCATTTTATCCTGTTAAAAATTCAACTGTTTTGTTGAAAATTAGTTTTTTGGTTGAATTAAACTGTTAAAATATATAAACTATTACATATTTTAGTTGAGGATTCATCTTTCTTCGTTAAAAATTAATTTTTTCAATTGAAAATTTAACTATGACATTTTTATTGCAAATTGATCTTTTTTAGTTGAAAATTCATATATTTTGTTTAAAATTGATCTCTTGTAACTGAAAATTCATGTATTTTATTAAAAATTTATTTCTTTGGTTTAAAATTAAACAAATATTGTTGAAAATTCGTCTTTTTTGGTTGACATTTCGTCTATTACATTTTTTATTGAAAACTCATCTTTTTGGATAAAAATATTATTATTTAAAATAGAGATATTTTTTGATTGAAATATCAAATATTACATTTTTTGTTAAGAAATCATCTTTTTTCGTTCAAAATTATTTTTTAACTTGAAAAAAAATCATGTATTTTGTTGAAATTTCGTATTTTTTGTTGAGTTCAACTGTACCTGATTTTAAATGAAAATCTCTTTTGGTTGAAATTTCAACTATTACCTTTTTCATTGAGAATTCATCATTTTTTAGTTGAAAGGTGCACTGCTTCCTTAAAAATGTTCATCATTTCAGTTGAAAAATCATCTCGTTGAAAAAATAGCTATTTTGTTAACATTTTTTTGTTAAACATTCATTTTTTCAAATTAAAATTTAACCATTCCATTTTAGTTTAAAATTTATATTGTTTAGTTAAAGATTCAACTATTTAGTTGGACATTTGTTTTTTTTTTTATTTGAAAATACATGTATTTTGTTGGAGATGCATGTATTTAGTTGAAAATTCATGTATTTTGTTGAAAATTGAACTAAGAGAATTCAAAATATATCTCGTTTCAGCAGGATATTTTTAGGAGAAAAGTACTAGAAAAGTCTTACTTTATTTTCATCAAAATTTTTACAAGTGCTGATAGAATTTATGTCAAAAAAAGTACTGCCGAAGTTGAACTAAAGTACCAAAAAAGTTGAAAATTTGTAATTGTATTTGTATTTATTTATGAAAAGTTCCTAGGGCTAAATAAATACATAAGTTCTAAGAAAGTCTCAACTAATTTTTATTCGAAATTGTTACAAGTGCTCATACGATTTATGTCTAAAAAATTACTGTCAAAATAGGACTCAAAAACAGAAAAGTTCAAAATACGTTCTGTTTCAGGAGGATTTTTTTAGGACAAAACTATTAGAAAAGTCCCACTATATTTTCTTCAAAATATCTACAACTGCTCATGTGATTTATGTCCAAGAAGTACTCTCTTTTAGTACTGTTCTTTTAAAGTGTTACAATTAGAAATTCATTTTTGGGGCAAAAATACTAGAAAAGTACCGTTTTATTTTTCTGAATATTATATTCTAAACAAGTCCGGTTAAAATAAGATTTTAAAAAAAGAAACTTCAAAATACGCCCCGTTTCAGCAGGGACTTTTTAGGACAAAAGTACTAAAAAACCGAATTAATTTTTTTCTGGTATTTATCAAAAGTGCTTATGGATTTATATTCCAAAAAAGTCCTGATGGAATAGGTCTAATGTACGAGAAATTTCAAAATACGTCCTGTTTCAGCAGGACTTTTTTGGAACTTAAATCCCATGAGCACTTCCCCAAAAAAGCCCTCCTAAAACAGGACGTATTTTGAACTTTTTTATTACATAAATCCCATCAGCGCTTGTAAAAATGTTGAACAAACAAAAAATACAATGGAAGTTTTCTTATACTTAGTGGGAATTTACTCGGAATCCTAATGGGACATTGTTTTGACTCGCGGCTGTATATACTTTACTTGATATCTCCATCATAAGATACTTTCTATATTATGCACTTCTACTATAAAATCTCCCCCCCCCCCCCACCCTTAATTATTACATAATTTGTGCATGACCCTTATCCTCGTGCTCTGGTTCGTTTGACGATCAAATGGACATAGTAATTCTTGGCGCCCCCAAAACAGGCCACTTTGGCTCATATTTGGTCTCGCCTCTTAAAGGGGTGGTGGCGTAAAAGGGGAGCGATCGAGCGCGTCCGCGAACAGTAGTGGGGGCGGGCTGGATGAGGTGCGTCGGGGGGTGAGGAGGTGGTTGGGAGCAAACGGCGGACGCCCTTGAGCGACGGGCAATGCACCGTGCGAGGTTCAAGGCAGAGCGGTGGTTGCCGTCGCGCCGCTACCGCGCCGCTCCCCCCCACAGCCCCCCACCCACCATCACTAGTGCCGTCGCAGTCGATCTCTCACCCTCGCTAGAGTCGCCTTCCACCTCTCACTTCTCTCCAACCCCCTGCCCCTAGATTCAGTCCCCCTCCCCAATATGCCCCCTTTTCAATCCCACCGCTTCCCTTGCCCTAAAACCGCACGCCCTTCGTAGTCAGGCGGTCGGCATCTTCGCTAAAAGCTAACAGTGCAAGCCCACACATTTGCACACATTCGCCTCGTTCTACCGGGCCAACAACGATTTTATGTTTCCTACGAGTGATGCCCTCGAAAAGAATACGGTTGAAGGTCAGAGGCACTGCAGCTAGCGGAGGAAAACGATCGGAATGTGCACTCTATGGCTGAAGAGGGAGTTTTGAATGTGTGAGAGCATTTCAGATTCGCTGTGTCTTTATACCGAGTTTCCATTCTAGGATGCATCAACGCAGAGAGGGTTAGGAGTCAATGGAATTAAGAGGTTGAACGACTTGGGGAGGGTTATGGCCTGTCTCGGCAAAAAAGTCTCGAGACTGTTTGATTTTGGGAAACGGGAGGATTCTTGATGGTCTGGGTCCTCTGAGATGGGTTTAATTCTAGTTGGTGAGTAATTTTAGGAGAGGGCTTGAGAAGGATTCGATGTTTTTTCCGTAGTTTTAAAAAAGGTCGGCTAGCCCAGTCTGATATGTAATAGAGGTCAATGTGTGAAGCGTATAATTAACTCCTGCAAGTGATGTATATAGGTTAATACAATAATTCTTCATTTGCGTCGCAATCACTTCTACTGATCACAAGTCGAGATTACAATGTTTTTTCCTTTATTTTATCTCTTGGCCATACTACGCATTAGTTCCCTAACCAATTTTGTGGTTACCCCCGGGACTCGTTATGCATACCAACACATTGTCGGCATAATTTTTAATGTTTATTCAGAGTTCCTTTCTGTTTTTTATTATACCACAGAAAGGCTGAGAATTCGTCATAGAAATTTCTGAAAGTTGGGCAGGCACGTGGCCTGACGTCCGCTCTATGACTCAGAAATGACCCCGTTGAACCGAGAGCAGTGCACCCAAATGCATCATAAAAACAGCCCGACGTTGGCCTCGCAAAATCACGGCGCATTTTTAACGGCGTCGGACCAAAAATATATCGCGTATTGTTGGCCTGGTGAACGCACTTTGTCTTATTAACAGATGGTCTTTCTTTTTCCTCTCTGATTGATTCCCTTTTATACTTTTTTACTCGCACATATACACGATAATACCCGATTAGCTTGAAAAACATTCTTTCAGCGAAAGCAGAAGACTTTAAGTGTATCTTAAGCTATTCAACGTAATTTTTCATGATGCATTATGTATTTTCCATTATTAATTATTATCACTGTGTTTCTTGACTGTTTGGAGTGGTGCAATCTTTATAGAGTAGGCGTCACTGCCATTTTAAAAATTCTCATCATCTCGTAATGCGCGACTTTTTGTGATAAGAGGTGTTATTGGAGAAATCGGTGCATTGCACCGATGACTCCCACGGCAATGACACTTTGACCGATACCATATCATTCATCGAACAGTTTTCTGAAAAAAATCTCAACTTTGATTTTGGTATGTTAATTATTTTACGTGTAGGTTTTTACGATGTATTTATGGAAATTGTCAGCAGGTGCGTGGATAATTTTTCGATTAGTATTGACTTATGGGAATAATTGAAGAGAGTGCAAGGATAATGAAGAGACAGATTCAATCTAACACCTGTGAGATATTTTAGTTAAGGCATTTTGATTACTAATTCGTAAAATCATTCTTCAAATATTTCATTTACCTTTTTGTCACAATGTTTATACACTTGTTATGTTTTGTATCATTAGCCTTATCTTTATTCTCTGGCCGTAACCTATTTAAGCGGAAGTTTGCGACTGTAGCCTGGAAGTTGAAAATGATTCTTGTTTACTATTCCTGTTAGTTGAATTATCATTCTTGTGTGTGAAGAGCACACAGAAGTGAACAAAGGTTTCCGTGTTGCACTTGTACGTATAACGTACATCCTCAAAATTATACTTATATTTTATATCTAAGAATTATCTACATCCAGAATTATTCAAGAAACAAACAGGCACAATTAAATTATGTCTCTTGTGCGAATTGTGCCGAGAGCAATCTGAAGAGATGCAATCATGAAACTGATTTGTATTCCATGATCCTCAAGTGAGGGTATTAACTAAAAAGATCGTGTTCTCTATCATCTCCTGCGACACTGATACCGGAATACAAGATGCTTGAACTTCCAGAACGTCGTTCATGTTGAAGATACAATCTAAGTAGTGGTGCGTAAAGTGAAATTCCAGAGGGAAGCCGTTAATTCTTGCATCGTGACATAGCAAACATAGCATCTACCTGCAGCCTTTGCGTTGTATCCATTTTATTTTTAGAAATAATCGCATATCTTCGAAAGCGACTACTGACTAACATTGTCGCTTTGTAGAATACTGCAGATTTAAAATCATTAATAAATGGAATTCCCTATTGTTCCTTACTTCAACTGCACCCTATAAATATTTTCCTGATTTGAGTTTATTAACTGCTGGAAAATAATGATCGTTTACATTTCAAACATCATTTATGTTTATGATCATTGACGGCATTGAAGAAAACATGAAAAAAAAGGACTCAAGATGTTTCAGTAATCATATCTGTAAATTGTGCCAGAAGGTAGCAATATTTCTGCAAGAGGGTTTCTTGTGGGACGATAAATGCTGGGCAGAAAATGTATAGGAGGATTATTGAAATCATGCGAATTGAGAGCGAAAAAGTAGAGGTTGTGCAGCGAGTAGTGTGCAACCAGATGTGTGTGAGCTTCATCGGGAGCGTCTGAGATGGGTAGGGTATAGTTTGGCCGTCCATGACTACCAGACCGAAGGTCCCTGGAACGTTGACCATTCGACTCTTGCAGGACTATGTTCTCCTCAAGGTCATCTATTGAAGCTCTCCATACATGCATACCTCGATTCTCGCTATCAAAACAAGGTCCCTTCATCTGCCTCTTATTTACCTTCTTCTAGGGCTTCTGCAATACTTCAACACATCACAGGCTTCTTTAACAACTAATCTGAATTCTACAATTGACCATTACAGCTAATCCCAAAACGACCTTTTCTATCCTAACAAAAAACGTCTTTAAAATTAGATTGCGAAGCAGGCGGCACGCGTCCACCAAGAGAGGTGAGGAGCACCCTATTGTCTTTCTCTCCTCTCCCTTTTACCTCATTTTCACATTTTCCCTTTTCCTTATACAACTCCACTTTCCTACAATTTTCCTACTGCACGCTTCCCACCAAACCCCCATTGTTTCTCTCCCTCTTATCCGTTCCTATATAACCCTCAATATTTTATCTCTTCCATACTCCTCCACCGAACCCCTGCCTTTGCCCTCTTTCCCCTCATACATGTTCCACCCTCATTTCCCCTTATCTTTCTACCCTATATCCCACCACACTTCTCACTAACCAAACACTCTCTTTCCCTTCGCATCCTTTCTACCCTTTACCATTCACCCCCTCCTCTCACGAAAGGGGTAATAATATATATTAATACCCCTTACCCACTTATCGGCACCCCCTTTCTCCTCTTACACGTCCCTCCCTACGGGGTCATCCATACTTTACATCCATATATTACGTAACTTTTCTTTGGGTGATTTTTGGACGCCTCTGACCCCCTTCCCATTGTTACTTAACTTTCAATAATCTGATATTTTCATTCCAAATACAGCGTTTTCTGTGCGTGAAAAAATTACTTCTAATTTTGTATGTGTTTACAGAAACTTTACAACTTTTAATGATGCCAAGTTTGCATTTTTTGACTACTTTGAAGTGTACTGAGAACTAAGTTGAACTTTTCTTCACAATCAAAAATATAGTGGTGTCGTTCTTCCTTTCTCACAGAACTCATTTTATGAAAAATACTTCGAAAAAGTTCAAAATAAGTATCCCATTAACCAAATACAAAAAAACGTAATTTCTATTGGTATTTCAACAAATACTAACATGATCAGAAATTATTGTTCCTAAAATAAGATTTTACATTATTAGTTGTTATCGAAAACTGTACACATAAAAAACTCGCAATAATTTTTGAACCCATAGAAAAAAATTTAATTCTTCAAACTTTCAAAACTTTGAAAAATGTTACGTAACAATTCTAGATCTCTCCCCCTTCCCCTATCGTAACAGGAGCATAAAATTTTCACTTGAACCCTCCCTGCCAGCTAAAAGCGTTACGTAATAAATGGACGATCTCTAATGACGCCCTCCTCTCGGTACCTTATATCCAATCTCTCTCCTTACTGTCTATGCCCATCCGCATCCTATTTACCTTTCACCCTCGCCCTTCCGCCATCGTATATATCACTATTCCTTACCCCCTACCCACTTATTGACTCCTAAACCCCTCCCCATTTCTCCCCTACATGTCTCTCCTTGAGTACACTCTCCTCTTGCTTCCCTATATCCTATACCACTTTCATAACGCACTATTCCCCGTCACATCCTCTCTACCTATCACCTTTCACCCCTATACCCCTTTCGACCTTTTATATATATATATATATATATATATACTCCTTAACCACTTATTGACTACTCCTATCAACCTCACCCCCTTTACCTTCCTAAATTTCCCTCCCTAATGGCCACCTCCTCTTGCTACCCTATATCCCAAACAATTTCCTCAATCTCTATTTCCCTCTGCATTATCTATGCCCTTCACCTTTCCCCTTCCACCCTCCTATATATTATTATACCTTAACCCCTTATAAACTCCTCCGAATAATCCCTCCTCCTTCCCCTCCGATGTGCCCCTCCCTCATTAGCCTCTTTCTACCCTATATCCCAATACATCTCGCACTTTCTTTTCTCCTCTCCCCTCAACAACCTCTTTACCCTTCACCCTACTCCTTCCACCCCGTATACACTAACCCCTCATACCACTTTCCTCACAACTCCCTCCTTAATCACCCATGATTCCGCTCTATTTTCAACCACATCCAGGGAGCCCGTTGAACCAGGAAAATCGGAAAATGATCGGTAATTTTAAAAGTTTGTATTAAAAAATGCTTTTTTATTGTTCAAAAATTGGTCATTAGGAAATTAGTTGAAATATTTCCATTTATAGGTTAATTTGGAAATTTATAATCTCGTGCATTGTGAAGAAATGAATTTTTAAGAAAGTTGTAGTATCCTATCAGAATAACCCTTGTGGTTTTTCCAAATTTCTTGGATATTGCTTTTGGTTACCGCAAAGGGGTTAAAAGATGTTCAATTTTGAAAAATTACAAATTTTTTGCTATCGCTGCAAAAATATTACGAATTGTTAATGAGTACTATTTTCGATACCAAATAATAATAATATAAAATCAGATTTTGGAGAAAAAAAATTGTTTATCATGTTAGAATTTTTTGAAATATCAAAACAAATAATTAATCCTTTTTTTGATTTGGTTAATCGACCAATGATTTCAAATTTAAAAAATGTCTCCTACGTAATCTTTTTTCGTTTCGTGTAGAAAAACTTATTTATACTTTTATAAATAAAGAAACATTTTTACAACTTATAAAAATGTAAATTTTCCATCTTTGGGCTATTTTGTAGTAACTGAGTTACAAAATTTGGTGATGTCGAAATAAATAGTGGTGTGTGTTTCCATTCGAAGAGAACCGATAGAAAAATGGTAATATTTCAAAATTGAAAAACGTTTTTAATTTTTCAAACTTTACAAAAAGTTTTAGTTTTCCAAACTTTGCAAACTTTTAAACCCTACGTAGTGGCCAAGAGTGATATCTAATTTTTTTTAAATTATTCGTTGACGTAATAAGAAGGCACAAAATTTCCACGTACGTCATAAACAGAT
>CAKNYM010049737.1:268239-292654 GCA_932195095.1 Andricus curvator
GCCAAGCCTGGGCCCTGTTTGGGCCATGACCAAATTTCTACACGGGCGCATATTGTGCGCAAAGGTTTCATGCCAATCGCGTCAATTTTACTCCTATCCTTTTTTTGACAGGTCCATGTCTTGCTACCGTATAGTACAGTCGGTACAAATATAGAATTATGTATGGCCATTTTAGTTTTTTTTTACTTGTTTTTACTTCTGAGAATGGACCCTGCTTTGTCAATAACCTTCTTACCCTCATTTATGCGCCTATCTAACTCCCCATCTATTTTTCCGTCGCTAGTGAATAGGCTACCCAGATATACGTACTTATCAACTTGTCCTAATTTCTCATCATTTAGGACAATGTTTCATATGGTTTCCTCACTTTTTCCTTCAAAAACCATGATTTTTGTTTCATATACGTTAATTTTGAGGCCCATGTTCTTCATGCTTGTATTAAGTATATTCAAGATTCTTTGCAAGTCCTCGATTGATTCTGCCATAACAATTTTGTCATCTGCGAAAGCTAACCCACGTACCCTCACTGTTTCGAGATCTACACCTTCTTCGTCGAAGAGGGCCATTCTTAGACACTTATCCATGAATATGATAAATAGCCATGATGACATAACGCATCCTTGTTTCACGCCTTGCATAATATCGAACCAGTCACTTACACGGAAAAAATTTATCCGTAAAAAAGTCGCGAACTAGTAGCTAGGTCTCGGATATGAGAAAAATTCATCGAATATTTATGTATTTTCGTAAATAACCTGCGAACATTGAGAAAGATTGACGAACTCGATGTGAAAATTCTAAAACGGTTCATCACTTTTTTTTTTTACGTGAATAATAACAAACGTATTACGAGTGATTGGGAAAAGATTCTCAGAGCACTCACGAGCTTGCCCGACAAATCTGGGCACTCGAAACTAAGTTCGCCTGTACGTGGCCCACACACACACTCTCCCAAACGCGCGGTGCGTGTGTACGCTCGTATGTGTGCCTCGAGCTCGTCGGATGAGTGGCTAGAAATTTTATAATACCTATTTTGTTTGGCCTTGATGGCTGCGCGTGGTTACGCTCTCCTGGTTTATGTTTAGAAACTTGTGAGTCAGCAGTCTTTGAGGGTTCGAATCTTCTGAGTTGCGAATTTATAAATTAATATAAAATTAAATCGCACAAATAAAATTTTTCCTTTTTATAGTTCAGTCTGAAATTTTCAGGAACTGTTCGTAGGAAATTCGAACTGTTAGTAAGAAACTTCGAAATTTATCCATATATTTCTCATAGAACTAAGGATGTAATGTTTCATTTTTTTATCTCGTATCCGAGACCTAGCTACAAGTTCGTGACTTCTTCACGGATAAATTTTTTCCGTGTAGTTTCCCATTAACCCTTACACACGCTTTACTATATATTGGATTTATTGCTTGTGGGAGCCATCCATTGACTCCATACTCTCTAAGGACTTCCCAAAGTTTACTTCTATTTACCTTGTCAAATGCTTTTTCCAGGTCAACAAATGCATAGAAAACTTTCTTTCCTACTCTCAAGCTTTTTTCTGAGATCTGTCTTAAGCAAAATATTTGATCTGTACATGATCTTCCTGGCATAAATTCACTTTGGACTTCCAATATTGGTACGATAATAGCTTCTCTCCTGCTGTTTCTCATGCTGACAAACTCTGTACTTTTACTTTCCTTCATCTCTTTAAATAATAGTTTCATGGTTCCTTCAAAGTCTTTTTGTATTTTCTTCTCTTCTTCTGTTCTGGTTTCATCTTTGCTTTCCTTGACTAGTCGTTTAACTCTCCTCTTTTTGTGTCTGTAATCATTTTCAAGTCTATTTCTCTCCTCATTGCTAAGACCTGTGATGTTCAACGTTCTCTTGTACGCTTCTTTCTTTTCTTGTTGGGCTGCCTCAGTTTCATCATTCCACCATGCATCACCAGATTTTCTTCCTACAACCGCCGTACCACACACTTCGGTCGCAGTTTTAACAATGATATCCCGTAGTAAAGTCCACATGCCCTCTATATCTTTGTTGCTTCTAAGCGCCTCCCAAGTTGCCTTATCTATGCGTTCGTTTATCTTATTCTGAAAATCTATTCGCACTTCCGGTTTCTGTAAATTTTGAATCTGTGTTCGCGTTTGTTTCGTTTTTTTGTTCTCTTTCTTCTCCATCCTCGTCCTAAGTTTATTCTGGAGACTAGGACGTTATTATTATTATACCATTAAGCCATTTCCCTTTCGGGGTAGGCGTGACTTTCTCGGTTGGAAAATAGTATTGGGTATATGGGTGTATTGGTATAGAGTATATAGGTATGAGTTAGATAGGTATATAGGTGTAAAGTAGATAGGTATATAGGTGTTAGGTATATATGTTTTAGATTGATCTGGAATTCTCGCGTCATTTATTCAAATGACACGTTTATTCCGCAACACTGCTCCGACCCAGGTTATTGATCAATCTCTCTAGCGATCACCCCAAGTGAAGAGCCTCACAAAATTGTTATGTATGGTTCCATTTTTAGGCCCATTAGAATCCAAGGTCTTTGTTTCAGGCTTCATTCATTCTATTGTCACTCTGTTTACAAACAATTTGTCGCCACACTTTTCTGTCCTGGCATACTACTCTAGCTTCCTTCACGTCCATGCATTTTTTCATGCAAGCTCTTGTGTTTCTATGGCTTCTTACGTCTCTTCGGATTAATGTCTCGTATACCGATTCTAACCATTCTTTCGGCGGTCTACCTCTAGGCATTCTGCCATTTACTTTACCTTTGTACACTTGTTTGGTCAGTCGCTCATCTTTCATTCTTTCAAGATGACCGAACCATCTTAACTGATTTCTTTCCCAAGTGTCAACTATTGTCTCTTTTGCACCACATTCTTTGAGGATTGTCTCGTTTCGGACTTTATCCATCAGTGTTTTCCCGCATATTATGCGCAGAGGTCTCATGCCGATCGCGTTAATTTTACTCCTGTCCTTTTCTTGACATGTCCATGTTTCGCTACCGTATAGTACAGTCGGTACGAATATAGCATTATGTATGGCCATTTTAGCTTTTTTTGATATGTTTTTATTTGTTAGGATGGACCCTGCTCTACCGATAATCTGCTTACCCTTATTTATGCGCCTATCTAACTCCCCATCTATTTTTCCGTCGCTGGTGAATAGACTACCTAGGTATACGTACTTGTTAACTTGTTCTAATCTCTCATCATTTAGGACAATGTTGCACATTTTTTTCTCACTCTTTCCCTCAAACACCATGATTTTTGTTTTATTTACGTTAATTTTGAGTCCCATGTCCTTCATGCTTGTATGAAGTTTATTCAACATTCTTTGCAAGTCCTCGACTGATTCTGCCATAACAATCTTGTCATCTGCGAAAGCTAACCCACGTACCTTAACTGTTTGGAGATCTACACCTTCTTCGTCGAAGAGTGCAGTTCTTAGACACTTATCCATGAATATGATAAATAGCCACGAGGACATAACGCATCCTTGTTTCACGCCTTGCGTAATATCGAACCAGTCACTCAATTTCCCGTTTACCCTTAATGATCAGTATTGCATTCGGAACCCCTCATGACTCTTGTATCTTTTACTAGTTCTCTTAGTCTTTCATCCGCAATAACGAAGTCAATTATACTGCGGTTATTTGCTTCACACCAGGTGTACGTGTGGATCATTTTATGTCGAAACCAAGTATTTGTAATGAATAGGCCTGTTTCTAAGCATAAGCCAACTATTTTTCCCCGTTATAATTTTTTCTTGCTGGATCTCCAAACTTACCTAGCACCCTTTCTGTATCTGTATCCTGACGTTGGACGCCGACATATCCGTTCATATCTCCTAGCAGAATTATTCTTTTACCTTGATCGCAAGTACTCATTGTATCGTTTAAGGTGCCCAAGAAGGCGTCTTTGACTTCTCTCGGATCACTATAAACTGGGGCTTAGAACTCTATGATAAATAATCTTCTGATTCCTACCTTCATTCTAGCCCACAAAATCTGGGAGATACAAAATCATGATCTTTGAGATGCTGTCTTGCTTGTTCCTTGATAATTAAACCGACCCCTTGACTACCATGTGATTTACTACCTACTCCTGACCATATATCAAAACCGCCTTTCAATACCACATTTTCTACGTTTTTCTAATTTCGCAAACCTTTTTCTTCGTTTCAGGTACACATAAAATATCTACTTAGTTTCCTTACGTGCATAGTTTCTCGTAGTTCTCTTACCTTAAGATCATTCACTCCTCTAGCATTCCAAACACCCAGTCTCCATTCAACGCCTGAAACTCGACCTTTACGTTTACCGTGTGTATGCATTTCTTCAATCAAAGTTTCAGTCCATTCCATGGCTATTTTATTGTTTGTATTATTCATTGTTTAGATTGTACACCCAACTAACACCTTTATGCGCGAAATTTATTTTGCGAGTCGAAATCATGTCCAAGTTGAGTAGTGATTCGTCAGTCCCACCAACACTTTTGAAAATTTAGACCCACCCTGTTGTAAGGATTCGTAAGATTTGTATGACCCCCCTTCTTACGTAAGATTATATATTTTTTACTCAATATATATAAAATATGTCAATTAATTTCACCGTAAACGAGATTTCAAGATTTTTTAAAAGATTTCAAGGGATTTGAAATGTTTTAGGGTATTTCACACGATTACAAAGGATTGTGGGAGATGGTTTTGGTTTCACAGGTTTCAAATGATTTAAAAATATTTCAAGAGTTTGAAAAAATGATCACAGCTGTGCAGTGGTTTTTTAGAATTTGTCATGCAAATTTGGACACGCTTGAAACATTGAACTTTTCGAAATAGAAAAAAATCTAACTGTACATCAAACCGGCAGCATTATCCCAAAAGGGCCTCCAAAGGTCATCACTAATCCGCTGTGAATTTTTATAGATTGACCTAAGACAAGTTCGAACCTACTTGGCATGTACCCCGCATCGAGAATTATCTCGACTATTGCAAGATTTTTTTTCAAAATCCCTGACTTTTCCCTGATTTCTGGACTTTTTTACCTACGGCCACCCTGTATGTCCTATTTTTCCTGTGTGGTCCCTTTTATAGGTCATGAAAACAGAGTTAAAAAAGGGCCATATTACTTTAAATGTACTCGTACCCAGGTTTATTCTCTTTGGAAAACATGAAAGGGGCAAAGAAATTATATCGTTTTAGAAATAAGAAGGTCAGTGCGAGTGTATAAAGTTGAAGCACATTAACGTTTCTCGGAAGTAATAGTGCGAAAGGGAAGGAGCTTACTCCAAAGAACAGGATGTACACGTGTCGTGTAAGCTTTAAATTAAAAAGTCCCATTTCTGTTGATTTATGGATGCACTCGCTGCTGCAGCGTTGAAAATTAAAATACTACATAACTTGTAAAATAAAGCGGGAAAAGCTCTTGGCAAAATTTATTTATTTACTGAAATGTTCACGTGCATTAGTAACAAGTTTAAGAAGATTCTCTTGGAATTATCATCATTCATATTCAAACATTTTATTTATAAATCATTGAGGGATTATATTGACCCTTCAAAATGAATTTCTTTGATAATATTGATGTTCGTTGTTGGCTGTAGGGTCAAGTGATTTGAAAACAATTAAATTGTTGTTGTCCCTTACCCCTTATGTTTTGCCACACCCTCAATTACTGTGCTAAAAAAGCGATTTCGAAAAATCCCTTTAAAGCGATGTGTATCTCATTTTTTAAAAGAATGTTCCATCAAATAAAGCCATTTTCGGAAAACGTCCCTCACACCCTTATGGAGTGCCACTCTTTAATTGCAGCGATTGCGCCTAAGAATAAAATATGTTGTCTTTTCTCTTTAGGGATAAATGGTGAACAAAGCTCGGAACAAAGGATAATTCTCGCCTCTTCAGTGAGCTTTCCTTCCACAACAAAAGATTAGCGGCAAGACGAAATTGTACTTCAAAGCAGGCGCGACATTGAATACCGCGACGGTTGTATCATAGGTCGTTTCCACTACCAGAAGTATGACTACCACAGTGAATAATTGCAATGCAAACTCGAGCCCGTTTCGAGCAGTCATTCCTTTAAACGAGATTGCTTGAGAGTTTCATTTTCTCCATTTGAGTGTAAAGTTTACAATACTGGGATTATTTACTCATTGCAGATGATATTTGAAATGTAAAATAATAACTTTTTTAATCATGAAAGTAATGTAAAGTAACGTTCGTTACTGTACGTTAATTAACGAAATTTGTTCATGGTATTTATACTACATTTCGTCGTGGGTGTGGTGGGCCCACAATGGTAGTAAATATCCACCTAGAAACACTACCCGGATCGGGTAGTGAGGCAATGAACTTTCGAGTTCGAACTGCTAATCTATGTATGTATGTATTTATACTACATTACGAGGTCTGTTCGGAAAGTATCCGACCTTGTGCTCTAACTTTGTACGTTGTTGTGCTATTTTCAAAAATAGGTATTAAATATTTAGGGAGGACCTCTGTTGAGTATCGCCAAGAAGTTCTGAAACGATTACGGGACGCAGTAAAAAGGAAACGACCTGATTTGTGGATAAGTGGCGACTGGGTCCTTTACAACGACAACGCTCCTGCCCATTCATCGCAGCTTATTCAGCAATTTCTGGTGAGACATTGCCTTACACGATTTCGGCAGTCCACATGCAGTCCTTATCTGGCTCCCTGTGATTTTTGGCTGTTTCCCAAATTGAAGTATTCTTTAAAAGGAGAAGGACTTTAAGACCTAGAAGAAATAAAAAAGAGTGCGACGAAGTAGCTGTAGACTTTTCGGAAAAGTTACATTGAGGAGTGCGTCCAAAAGCGGGAGGATAGCTGGAAAAAGGTTGTGGCTTCCAAAGAAGAGTACTTTGAAGGGGATATCATCGCCTTTGACCAGAATCAACTCATACTCCTGGTACACCACAAGGTCGGATACTTTCCGGACAGACCACGTATATGTCATGATAACCAATCAGAAGACTTATTTTCATCATAGTTATATATCTATATATTGCTTTACAAGTAGTGAAAAAAATCTCTCACTAATAAATTATATTACTGTAGGAACGTTCTTATGGAAAAGAATAAAGCAACTTAAAATGTTTTAAAATCAGGCAACACTCAAAAACTGACAAAATTACTTGTGTTAAGGTAGTACTTGCAAAATCCATAAAAATAACCAAATCGAGAAAATAATTAAATAAATTATTAAAAAATCGTTTTCCAAACCTGAAATAATTTCTGATTATCTGATCAATGGGAATAAATGGAAATTAGGCCATGCGTATATTTCCGATTTCCGATTGAATTTTGATGTCTATTTTTAACAAAATCACGTATTTCGTTTTAAAAATTCTATAGTTCTTGACATGATTCAGAGATTCAACATTTGTTTGATTCTGGTGAGTTTCACCATGATATTTCGAAATCCGTCAGAAAATTTTTAAAAAGTTAATAAGGTGGCGACAATTTGTTTGGAAATATGAAGAGTCGACTTTCACAAAAAAACCTACGCTCATATTTTTTGCCATTTTTTTTATTTGTGTAAACCAACCATTGTGCTAAACCATTTTTGTAACCAGGAGAATTTTCTTTTATAAAATCAAATTTCCGCATTTTTCTCTAAAACATAGAAAGATTAAAAAAATGTTAAGATAAAAGTTTGCACATATAGAAATTTTCTAAAAAAATACTTCTTGCTTTTTTATGATATCTTGCATCGTTCACGAGAAAAATTCGATAAAAGGTTTCAGCCCAGAAAAGGTGGGGGTTTCCAGAAATTCTTCTTTTCATGTTTTCAAAATTCGAAGAAAAAAAAACAGAAAAAAATTCGAATGTCTTAACTTCATAAACATTTCTTTTTCTCAAATCGGAAAAATATGTCTCGCATAATTTCCTCTAAAAACTACATATTTCGTCGCTGATAGATTCTGCCCTTGATAAACCCAAGATCAACTAAAAAATGATTAAAAATTTAATTTACGCCATATGCACTGCCTCAATTATTTTTCGGCATAGCAGGATTCATTTTTATTGTTCAAATATTTCATTTTAGTGATGAAACTTTTGAAAAACTAGTTTTATTAAAAGAAAACGAAATTCTATTCAAATTATGTTATTCAGAATTAATAATAGTGTGAAATTTAAAATTTAAAATGACGTCTTTAATGTAATTAAAAACAGTGACGCTAAGCTAACACGTTATTTTTTTAGTGATGGTAACGGACATGCGTTACTTCGTGAAAAAAGTAACGGTACCGCGTTACAAATGTTAAGGAAATAACGGTAACTTTAACTCGTTACTTTTCGATGGTAACGTGTCAAACACTATAATAATAAAATTACACAATTTTCTGTGCTTCGTTTTAAGAATTATGCGTTTAAACTAAAAAAGATGTCAATTCTGAAAGCTGTTTAGAATTTTTCATTTTTTAATGACACAAAATTAAACATGTGTAATTGCAACTAATTTTATTGTAGAAGAGAAATTAACCGTATTAAAGAAAATGATAACTGCGAGTCATAAATATTCATTTGAATATATTTTTTTTTATATTGGGGCTTCTCCGTCAATATTACTGAATAAGATGATTATCATAAAAAAATTAAAAGCGTACTAAATAGAATTGCACGTTTTTTCAAATTTGGATGTTCATAAAAAATCCAATTTTGATTTCAAAAAAAGCAGGAACATACTTTTTGGTTATTGATTTTCTGAATCAATATAAAGACAGTTTGATTGAAAAATATTACTAGGTTATGAGAAAATTGAGGGGAAGTCTTTTTTTAAATGGGTTAGAATGCAAAATTCCTGCTAGGGACCGTTAAAAAAATACGCCCCCCCCCCCACCTGAGGGTGTTACATATGGACATCTTATAGCGTGAGACAGAACAATCGTAAATTACGGTAATAGGAATCTAGGATTTGAATCTTGAAATAACAAAATATTGTAAACTATATTTTTATAATTTCAAACTTACTTAAGGGACGACCAAAAATAAAATAATTCTATATTCGAGACTTCAATCGAAGCCAGTTTTCAAATTAAAATAATCGAAATTTAAGAAATAAAAATTCAGCAATATTGATATTAAAAACTTCCAACATTCAATTTTTATCTCATCTTTTTAAATTGAATATCTGTAAAAAGTATAAATCAATTAAGTGTAAATTAAGCCTTAAGAATGGTAAATTCAAAATCAAAACATTCAATAACGGAAAACTTATCAAATAGAATCTACAATATTTTAAATCTTATAACTAAAAGTATAATAAAACGATTAAAATGATAAGTTGAAAAAAAAACAATCTGGAAAATTATAAACTATTGCAATTCAAATTCCTCTCTGAAGAGAACATTTATAAAGACTCTTCATGTCCTCCTAACCCATAAACTGGTAATCATGACCTAAAAATAAGGAACAATTGAACAGTCCAAGAAAAATAATGAAAATCGATTCAAAGTAAATGATTAAGATATCATATAAAGGGGTGGGTGTCGAGATAAGAATAAACATAGTAGCATATTCCAGATTCGTGGAGCTGCCAAACAAGTTTTTGTCGTCGACAAAGTATAGCCAAGAGGAGAAATATCAGGGGCAAAGAGGGGTTGTGTCGGTGATTGCTGGATCAGGCGGGTTGGAGGTGAGGAGGTAAGGAAGGGTGATGGCAGGGATCAGGGCCTTGGGCAGGCTGTCCTTGACTCAGCACAGTTACCCCGGACAGTAGTGTGACGTCACTCTGCATAACTCTCCTAATTGCATCGTTGCTGCTGCGCTCCACAATCCCTACTCTTTGCGCTCTACTCTCTCCACTGACCCCCTTCCCAAACCTCTGAATACCCATCACTCTCCCTCCTTTTGTCCTTCCTCTGACTGTCTACCCCCTCCTTACGGCAATCCACCCCCTTTTCTCCCTTCCCATCTAACCCCCTCCATTCTACCCCGCCCCTTCATTTTATCGCTAATAATACTAATTAGCCCATTAACTTCGCCTATTCCTATCCTCACTATACCTTTTCTATTTATACTCGACTTTCTTTCAGGCTTCAATGATTTCATTTGCTCCTTTGTACGTCTACTCTAACATCTTGTTTATGTCATTTTCGCAGCGGCTGAAATAGAAAGCATTACATTTTTCTAATGTATACCCCGCAAAAAGAAAAAAAATATATTAAGGAAGACATATTTAAGGTTTATTTTAAGAACTGAATACCTTTTTGATTCCTTGAACACATTTACAGAAAAAAGACTTTTGTTGTAGCTGAGTTAGATTAATTCCAATTAAATTTTTGTCTTAAAAGAAGACCCTCTCTTGTAAATCAAAATTTTTTATCGAACATCATTTTTTAAATGTAAAAAGTGAAAAATCTAATCATATATGCAGCACTTGGTTGATAATGTCGTACAAACACATGCACATTGTTTCTGTCTGTGAAATATTTCTTGGAATCGTCGGGATGTCGTCCTGTAATCTCTCATGGACGCACACTTGTTTTTTCGTCTTATCTCCCCCCGAGTCAGTGTCATAGCACGACTAATAACGGTTACGCAAAATTTCTCATACATTAACAACGAACGACTAGGTTACGACGAAACAATATAGAGGAGACCAAAATTCATGGTCGGAACAAAGTTCTGAGAACGAAGTACGTTAAACGGATCGGCAGTCTCATGCTGATTCATTTCGCGTACACTCTGTTCAGAACATTGTTACCAAAAGTTCTAATTCCAACTCAAATTAATTTCCATACAAATATTTTTTTAAATCTAATTTCCTTTTGAATTTGACTGAAGTGTTCGGGAAAAAGTCCTGAACTTGTCAACGAAAATCCTATTATCTATGTACCAATTTATGGTTAATTTTTTGCAACCAGTGGTGTTTTGTTTGCAGTTTTAAATACTTTAGTTGAGGGCCTATCGATAAATGTTAGAAATACCTATAGAAGATATTTCATTTTTCCAAAAAACGTGGTTAAAGTTGAGGTGGTTGTTAAGAAATGAGTATGGCAACTGGGTAAAGCCCATTTTGTTTTTACTCCCTCTTACTCAGAGAAATGATGAGGAACAAACTTATGTTTTCTGATTCGTGTGATATATTTAAAAATAAAAGATCATCTTTAAACACTTTTAAGGTTTTCATAGATTTAAAGCATGAAAAATGTACTTTCAAATAACTGAGAATGACCATTGTGCTTTTCCTACACTCTACTCTGAACTTTTTATTTTGTTAAATATTTTCAGAGCTTAAAATTATAGCTCATAACGATCACTTGCTTCTCTAATTTCCTCAGAATTTTCTATCTTGAATTCTATCACAGAAAACGTTTTTTGTTTATCCTTTAAAATTTGAGTTTGAACTTCACCTAGTTGTCATTCTCAGTGGCTCAATTACAAATCACAAATTTTTTTATACAAATTACATGGAATTATATTTGAAAAAAAAATTACGCGGAATTGTGAAAAGTTTTAGATTCCAAATATCTTATTTTCAAATCGCACATTGCAAAATTAAGTTTTTTTTAATTTCGTTATTTTTGCCTGTTGATAACAAAGGATACCTGTTAGCAAGGTTCAGTTTGTTGGGGGATGATCGTCGACATGATCAAAGAAGAAGCTTTATACTCCAGAAACACATGTATATCCCAAATTTTGTAAATATTTGTTACTTCATATAAATATTAATTATTTTCACATTAATTTTTTTTATCAGTATTTTTCAAAAATTGTATTTCCTAAGTGGGTGATCAAGTCTCAAGCTTATCGTTTGAATTTTCATAATAAGCCAAAGTTTTGATGAAACCACCAAGCCACTGACTTTTCTAGGGCTACACCACTGGTTGCAACGTTTTGATCCAACTTCGGAGTTCGGATGAAAAAATTCAGGACACGTACTTGTTTCATGCAAATTTCAAGGCTATTAAGAAAGAGAAGAAATTAAAAATCAATCCTTAAATGAAAACTACATTGACTGTACAGTAGAGATACAGTAGAGATCATATCAATAACGATAACCTTGAATTAAAACGGTCATTAAACCGACCGTCACATATCGATTGAAACAATCCGGTCTGTAAATTTTTTCTACATATGATGGGTGATAATTAATAATGTATGTTGCAATATCAGACTTAGTGATAGAAACGTAATGTGACGAGTTTTGTGATTCGCTCTGATAATAAAGTATCAAATTCCTTGTAACTGTGGAAGCTCTTGCATATTTCGTTGTTATCGGACTATCTGACTCCAAGGAGGCGTTACGTAGGTCTCGTATGCATTAGTGCTGCAACTGCTCGATTCAAAGTTATACACCACGGATGCCTTAAGAAACAACTTGCCTTTTGCATATTGTTCTTTCCCTGTAGACGTGACTTATGCCCGATGCACGACATGCAAATGCTCATACAGATAAACCCTCACTGCCAATTCAACGAGAAGAACACAGTAAAAACTAGGCATTCGTTTTTATCTGGGATCCTTTTTTGGGAGTTCTAATATGATCTCACAAATAGTATATTTTAGTACTAGTTTCTGTCTTGTTTAGTTTTCTAACTTCAGATTGATGAATGATCCGAGATAGCGAACGGAATTGATTCAGAGGGTGCATTGTTTCAATTGTTCCAAGCTTCAATCTTACAACGAACAAAAAATAGATGAAAAGACTAGGGGTCGGAACGTTTTAGGTTCGAAAAGTCCGGGTAATTCGACGAATTCAAGTAATTCGACTAAATCGAAGAAATCAAGTAAGTAAGTAAGTATACCATTAAGCCTTTCAGGGTAGGCGTGACACTACCCGATTCGGGTAGTGTTTCTAGGTGGATATTTTCTTGTAGTAAATAACTACTACAAGGGTGGGCTCACCACACCCACGATGTGCCAACAGCACGCAGTATTCTCGAATGGTCACCCATCCAAGTACTAACCGCGCCCAACGCTGCTTAACTTCAGTGATCTGACGAGAACTGGGGTTTCCAGCGTTAAATCGAAAAATTCAAGTAATTCGATTAAATTAAAGAATTCAAGTAATTCGATTAAATCGAAGATTTCAAGTAATTCGAAGAACTCAAATCATTCAAAGAATTCAAGTGAATCGTGGAATTCGAGTAAATCGAAGAATTCAAAAAATTGTAGTGATTCGAAGAATTCAAATGATTCGTATAATTCCAAGAAATCAAGTAATTTGAAGAATTCTAGTAATTCTCTGAACACAAGGAATTCTCTAAATTCAAGTAATTCGAAGAATTCAGAAAAGTCAAAGAATTCAAAATATTCAAGTAAATCGTGGAATTCAAGTAATTCGAGTAAACCGAAGAATTCAAGGAATTCCGTGAATTCAAGTAATTCGAGGAATTCTAGTAATTCGAAGAATTTAAGTAATTCCAAGAATTCAAATAATTCGACTACATTGACGAATTCAAGTAATTCGAGTAAATCGACAAATTCAAGTAAGTCGAATAATTCGAGTAACGCTCTGAATTCAAATTGTTCGAATAATTCAAGTAATTCTTAAAATTCAAGTTATTCGAAGGATTCTAGTAATTCAAAGAATTCAAGGAATTCCCTGAATTCTCCGAATTTAAGGAATTCCGTAAATTTAAGTAATTTGAAGAATTCGAGTAAATCCTGAGATCCAAGTAATTCGAGTAAGTCGAACAATTAAAGTTATTCGAGTAAATCGAATATTTCAAGTAATTCGAGGAATTGATGTAATTCGAGGAATTAAAGTAATTTCCTGAATTCAAGTAATTCAACGAATTAAAAAAAAACAATGAATACAAAGAATTCAAGGAATTCAGATAAGACTAGGATTTTATAGAATTTCATGGATTTAAGGAATTCAGCAAATGAGGTTGATTTCAGGAATATAGCAAATTCAAAAAATTGAGAATTCAACGATCTCACGGGATTTAAGGAATTTAGGGAGTACAGGGAATTTATAAAATTGAAGGAATTCAAGGAATTCATAGAGTGGTATTTTTAGACGTGAGCTCGAAAAGAGATTTTTTCAACATTGATATATCGAAGCGAGTTGAACGTAATTAGCGGAATATTCTTCTTTGTTCCGGAAACTACTGTTTTCATCTGAAACTAATATTTATACTTGTATTGTTGTTTTTATTTGACTCTAGTATATTCTGAATTGATTGTATTGAAAATTACTATTCACCGAAACTAATAGGAACACCGAAAATTTATTTTCCATCGAAAAACACTATTTATACTTAAACGTGTATGAATACATGTCTCACCACCAATAAATAATTTTTTGCAGGATTTTTTGCAATTATTTCTGTATATAATAGGATATACCAATGAATTTTTGAACCATCTAAATGCTGCCCCTACAGCATTTGCTATCGGCGTCGTAATACAGAGTCTTTGAATAAATTTATGTTGTAAGAATCAATTTAAATAACTTCAACAGCAAAAATTAATATTTTGAGCTAATTTTTTTAGTATATTTTTTATCATTTGAGTGCGTCAAAAATTTAGGATTCCGTCGTCTTGAAGCAAATCCTTCCGCAGGACTCATAATATTCAGGAGTTTATATTTAGGTGAATTTGATGTTTTAAATTATTCCGACTGCTTAACATTTTTTATATTAGACTTGAAAGTTATATAAACGAGTTGATTTAAGGAACATGCAAATTTTCTGGACAAGTTAATATAGATTGCAAAATTAACTTGTGAGATTTTGAATGAATGGAAATATTGCTTAAGAATTATACAAACCAGTTGATTTGAGGGTTATACCATTTTTAAACGTATCCTGATTATATTTTGGATATAACCCTAATTCAAATTTTTTGTTTAAAAGTTAGTCCTTAATAGGATTTTAGAATCCGACGTAGCAAGAAGTTGACATGGACCGAAAATTTCAGTATTGAGTTAAATTAAAAGTTAAAAAGATCTAACAGTTGGAGCGCGCACGACAAATCGACCTTATTTTATTAGATTGGCGGATCACACTGAAGTGCAATTGTTTTGTTGCGTGAACTGTTTTAACAGAATTAGGTTCTAAATCGAATCCTAGTTGTTACAGTGAAGCATTTTTTTCTTTGACACTTAAACGGGTTGATAAAGATGCGGCAAGCATTTTAAATGTAAAGTAAAGTAGCCCAAAATTCTCTGAAAACAGGAAATACTGCTGCGAAGTAATATGTATTCACTATAGGTGTATTTATTTGTGGTCAATTTATGAGCATTTTGTTTCCTCATAGGTATCAAATGAATTTGCTTCCTCATTGAGGGAGATTTTTCCCTAACAACAGAAAAAATGGATACTTTCAATATTTTCAAAGCTTATGTTTGATTATCAATTGAAATGTCAATTGAATTATTCTGTTACAATAAACAACTTTTTAACATACGGTAGTGTTATATCTCAAATTTAAAAAAAAGTTTTTTTCATAGAAACAATGTAACTTTTTTTGAAAACTTTATAAGTAGCTATTGATTAATTAAGAATAGTAATTGAAAGTTCGTCAGTAGATCAATTTATGCCTTCCGAAGGCGCGAACAATTCCACAAAATACAGCACTGTTATATTCCAAATATCAAAAGAAAAATCTTCTTATAAATAAGGAAAATAATTTTTTTACAAAATTTAAAAACGATATTGGTAGATTATGGTAGGTCAGGACAGGTTCTTAATTTGGGCAATCGATGCGTTTCGAAGACGCGAACAAATATATCAGATACATTACTGTTGTATTCCTAATATTGAGAAAGTTTTCCTAATATCAAGAAGATAAACAATATATTATTTTAATTTATGAATCGGCATTGCTAGATCATGAGAGGTCATAGAAGGTTCGTTAATAGGTCATTCGACGTGTCTTGAAGACGCGAATAAACATGTCAGATATAGTACTGTAATATTCCTAATATGAATACAGTTTTTCTAATGTAAACAGAATACACATATTTTTTTTAAATTTCATAAATCGGTACTGGTCTGTCACAAAAGGTTCAATAATAGGTCAATCGATGCGTCTTAAGGACGCAAACAAATACACTTATAGTATTATTATTTATTATTTTATAGTATTGGCGTATTTTGAATATCCAAAAAGTTTTTCTCATATAAACAGAATGAACCATTTTTTTTTAACTTTATAAATCGGTGCTGGTAGGTGATAAAAGTTTAAACAATAGCTCGATGGATGCGTCTCAAAGACGCGAACAAATACGCTAAACATCGCATTGTTGTATTTTGAAGATCAAACAAGTTTTTCTCATATAATGAAGGTTAATTTTTTTTCTTGAAATCTCCAAACGCAAAAAAAACTACTTCTAAATGCCCGATCTAGCCCTCTTTTACTTTTCGACATATGGTGAAAAGAAAAAAAGTTATACACACACACATGGACATTTAAAAAAAAAGTGCTTTCAAACTCCTGAAGTCGAATTATATCGAAATATGTCAAAAAATTATATTTGAAAATTTAGGTATATACAAACCTCCCTCTATGAGGAAGAAGTAGCATGACTTTTCAAGAAAAAAAGGGAATAATAAGTGAATAAATTCTTTCAAATAAAATAATGCAGAAACCATATTGAATTCAATATGAAACACCTTAAATTTCTAAGATTTCCAGTCGAAATATATATTGTATTTTCAACACAGTAGTTGAATTTTCAACCAAAAAAGGTTTTCTACCAAAGGAGATGAACTTTCAATTGAAGAAGACAAAGTTAAAAAAAATAAATTTGAACCAAACAGTTGCATTAAAGACAAAATAGTTGAACTTTCAACTAAAAGGGATGAATTTTCAACGAAATAGTTGAACTTTTAACCAAATATTTAAAATTTTCAGCCAAAAAGATAAATTTTTTCAAAGTCAGCAGAATTGTCAACCAAGAACGATGACTTTTCTACCACAGAAGATGAATTTTCAATTCGGAAGGATGCATTTTGAGCAGAATATTTGAATTTTTGACCAAAAAAGATGACTTTATCAATAATATTTTCTTTGAATGATGCTAGAAGGCTGCAATTTTTCCTGAAATGTTTAACTTTTTGTCCATTTTTTATTCAGTGAGGTAATAATTAATGTATGTCAATAAACATAATTGTTTAAACAATTTAAGATTGTTTATAAGTATCTTCTTTCTTTGTCTTTTTAGTTATGGAAAAATAATAAATAAACATCAAAAAGAATAATTTTTTAAGTAGTTTTCCATTTTTATCGCAATGAAGTATTTGTTATCGATGATAATTTACATACATAAATAAATTAAAAGATTCTTAATTAAATTATTAATTGCTATAAAGTCTAGTATGAAATAAGAGGAAGATGAACCATTTTTAAGTTTTCATTTCAGAAAAAAAATACACAAAAAAGAGATTACTTAACAAAATGATTCTCTTCACTGATTATTTAGTCGCAATTGAAAAGCCAAAGGAAAGTTGAAAATTTCAGAAAAAACCTTAAGTTGCTAGTATCACTTTAAGAGAGGATAGTTATAAACAATGATAGATTGTTTTTGATTAGATGGTCTAATCGTCCCGAAATTTCGGGGCGACTAGCCACACTTATCAGAAATATTTGAATACTAATCACGAATTTCAGGATGACGACAATTCTATATATATAAAATTATATGTATATTACCTAACACTCCTAAAAATTTCAACAACAAAAAAGTTGCTCTGCCATTCTTTATTGTTTCTTATTTTTTCTTATCGGTTTCGAAAGTGTGAAAAAAACTTGACAAACTGGAACAAGAATAACCATAAAATCCCAACAATTGCAAAAAGGGGAATGATTAGATAAAAAAATAAAAAATAAGTTTTTTCTTCCGATAAACAGAAAAATACTGAATGGTTAATTAATAGTAAGTAGAATATATTAGTACCTATTACACATGACTATTTTGAATTATTTTTTTATGTTGATTTTGAAAGAGTGTGGAAAACTGGATAAACTGAAACACGAAAAACCTTAATATCTCAAACATTTCAATAATGGCACTGTTTTCAAGTGAAATTGGCGAAATTCTCATTTTACCCTTAACATTTTTTAATATTCTTGAAAAATGTAAAAATTTCGCTATGTTAGTTAAAAAAAATACCTGTATTCAATTTTCATTGAAGGCATCTTATCTTATTCAGCCTTAAAGATTCAATTTTCAAGGAAGGGAATCGAATTTTCAATTATATCAGTATAATTAAAAAAGTAAATCATGTGCTAAGAAATCAATAATTTAACCATTCTTATTTCTATAATTTTTGTTTTAGTTCTCCATTCTGCAACCGGTAGGAAATGTTTCGGTTTCATAAATGATAAATAATAACTTGATTCCATGTTCTGAAACTGAGAAATGATAAAACAAAGATCGAGTTATACCTTTCGGAAAAATATGCCGGATTTTAATTTTTTCTTCTGGCGTATTTTATCTTTCATTCGTAATTTTTAATTAATATACCCGCCGTACAGTTAAACTCAAAATAAATAAATATTTATTCTTTAAAAGATTACTTACAATTGTAAGGTAGCATGGCATAAGCGCCTAACTGTGGATTGGACAATTTCTTTTCAAATTGAAAATTAGATTTTTAATTACCATCAAAAGATTACTATCACCTTTTTCTATGTATTTACTTATTTGATTACATTTATCGTAATTGGAAGCCTCGTATAAAATATATGTATATAATGTTAAGTTTCCTTAAAAATTTATTCTCATTCGAGTAAAAAATATTTTTTTGTGAAGTACTTGTCGACCTTTCATATTATTAATGAGTGATGTTTTTCTATGAGTGTTATGCAAATATGGTGCGAGCGTCGTCGACAACGATTATCGAATATGCACTTCGGTAGCTCCCTTTGTCATTAATCAATTTCGATTTTTTTTAGCCCTCTTAGATTGCTACAATCATCGAACGGTATTTAATTCATAACATGATTATGAATTTCCAGTTATTGATGACGAAACTGAAATACTCGGTTTCTGATATAGTTATATTGAAATCATTTAAGAAAATTTGTTATATGAAACAGCTTTGATTCTTATTTACTTGAGATTAGTTTAATCTTCACTTTTGTTTATTAAATAATTCATAGGGCTATAAATAAACGGTCGTTGAACTAAGCTATTTCTATCTCTTTGTTATCGGTGCTATTGAAATTTTCGTGTGTTTCTTATAGCCAGATGATTATATCGTTATTATTGGAACGTAACTTGGCAATGACGTGGATATCAAACAAGGCTAATGAAATTTTTCAAAAATAACTCAGTGGGTGGTTACATGTTTATCTTGTTCTTTCAGGATTAAATTCCATTTTTTATTCAATAGAAATGATAAAGAAACATGTGATAAGACCACATGTAGCGTGCAGCTCTTAAGTTCCAAATTTAAAAATATATTCAAGTAATTTTTTAAAAAATAACGTGAAATGGGATTAACCAAAAGACAAGAATTTTCATCTGAAAAATACCAATTTTCAAGAACAACAAAATTTTTTTAAACAAACAGTTGCATTATTAACCAAATAGTTGAGCTTTCAAGCAAGAGATACGAGTTTTCAACAAAATAGATGAATTTTCAACCAAGAAGATTAATTTTCTACCAAGAGACGAATTTTCGACAGAATACAAGCATTTTCTTGTTTGATAGATACATTTTTCTTGTTAAAAATGCATCGTTTCTGGTTGAAAACTCTTTTCTAAACAATTTGACCTTTAAACCGGGAATGATAAATTATCATCAAGAAAGTTTATTTTCAATCAAGAAAGATTAATTTTTTTATTTATATTTGATTTATTATTTTATTATATTTAGTGTATAGAATTCCTGAAAATAAAACAAGAATCCAATGATCAAATTTGGCCAACCACCACAAAATGCTCCTTTTGCAATTCCTAAAAAAAAAAAAATTGTTTCTTTGGACTAATCTAATTTAAAATTCCTAAATTCCAATTTTTATTATAATTGTTATTTTTTTATTCAATTTTCAAAAATGAAATAGTTGAATTTTCAATTATAAAAGATAAGTTTTCAATATTATTGCCCGTTTATAAGTCAACTTTTTTCTAATAAATTCGACCTTTAAACCGGTAATAATGAATTTTCAACATGAAAGTTAATTTTTAATTAAGAACGATGAATTTACAATAAAAAATTTTAATTTTCAACTAAAAAAGGAACCTTTATATTTCAAGTTTGAAAACTTAATTTTCAACCCAAAAATAAACGAATTTTCAACTAGTCGAATTTAATAGAAAAGACGAGTTTTTAACAAAGTAGGTAAATCCGCAACCAAAAAGATGAATTTGCAACCAACAATGTTAATATTCCACCTAAAAACACGAATTTTCAACAAAATACATGAATTTTCTACCAAATAGTTTGATTTTTTACTTATAAAGAATAATTTTTTAACCAAAACTCAAATAGTTGAATTTTCAGATAAAAAATGAATTTTAAACCAAACAAAAACGAATTTTAAACAAAGTAAAAAAGTTATCGACTAAAGAGGTGAATATAAAAAAATGAACTTTTTACAAAACTTTTGAATTTTGAAGCCAACAAGACGGATTATTGACAAAACATTTGAATTTTCAGCCCCAAAATATAATTTGTGAACAAAAAAGGTAATTTTCTACTAAATAGTTATATTGTCAAATAAATAGTTTAATTCCTAACCAAGCAGTTAAATTTTTCACCAAAATAGTTTTATTCACAATCGAAAATGTGAATTTTTAACAAAGAACTTAATTTTCAACCAAGAAGATTAATTTTCAACCAAGGAGATTAATTTTTTACCAGAAAAGACAAACTTTAGACAAAATACATGAATTTTGAACCAAATAGTTCCTTTTTTAACTAAAAGAGATACATTTTTAATTAAAAATGTAATAGCTACATTTTCAGTTACAATAATTAATTTTTAACCAAAAAAAAGTTGGTTTTTCTTATTCAGTTCTATTAATTAAATTCACATTTAAGCAAAAAAAAAAAAAAACGAGAAAAAGGGGAAGTTTCTCAAAAATAGAGAAAAAAGAAGAATTCTTGAAATGAGTGAAAAATCGTAAAATTTATGAAAGTTTATCAGGAAGTGTACTGAAGAAGAATGATGAATTTTCAACGAAATAGTTGAATTATTAACTAAAAAAGATAAATTTTCAACCAAAAATGGAATCGTTAAATTTTCAGTTTAAAAAACTAATATCAACAGAAGAAAACGAATGTTCAACTTGTGAAATTTAACTAAAAAAGACGAATTTAAAAAAAAAAGTTGAATATTTAAGCGAAATGATGAATTTTCAACAAACAAGAGTAATTTTTCACCCGAAAAGACGAATTAAAAAATATAAATACATGAATTTGCTATCAAATAGTTGAATTTTCAACTTATAAAGGATACATTTTTAAGAGAAAATTGAATAGTTGACTTGTCAGATAAATAATTAATTTTCCACAGAAAGAAACGAATTTTCAACAAAATAGGTATTTATTTTGAAATGAATAGTTTAATTTACAACCAAAAATATGAATTTTCAACAAAAAGTTAATTTACGACCAAATAAATTATTTTTCAGAAAAAATGAATTTTTAACGAATCACGTAATAGTTAATATTTTAATCAAGAACGATTGTGATTTGAATTCAAAAACAGTTCAATGCTACAAAAGAAGATGCATTTTAACAAAATAGTTGAATCCTCAAAAAAAAAAGGAATAAATTTTCAACGAAGCAGTTGCATTTTTAACCAAAAAGGATGAACTTTCATCCAAGAAAATTAACTTTACACTAAAAAGACGAATTTTCAAAAAAAATACCAATAATGGAATAGTTACATTTCCAGTTTAAAAAAATGATTTTCAACCAAAAGTTAAACGATTCTTCAATAAACCATAATCAAAATTAAAAAAAAGAAATTAACTTTTCATGGAAATAGTCGAATTTTTAACCATACCAGATGAATTCCGAACCCAAAATATAATGGCAGATTTTTCAACCAAAAAAATTAGCTTTAAACCATGAATAGTTGAATTTTCTTATTGGGTTCTATTAATTCAGCTAAAAGAGTGTGAAGTCTGAAACTGATTGTCAAACTTATTCAGTTGATCATCTTGCGAAAAATTCGCAAACTTTTGAAAAATTTATCATCAGGAAACGTACTAAACGTTATCTAAGTTCGTAACGTTACTCTGGCAGCCTCCCCCCCCCCCACCTTGTTACCAACCGTAGTTTTTGGCGCGACCACCTCCCCCGTGAAATTGGTAACTTAGTTTATGGACGGCTTCTTTGTCCCATTTTACAGTAGAGGATTGTAATATTATAATTATAAAAAAACGTTCTATTAAGTGTTATTATATAAAATATATTAAAGGGATTTTTATTTACGATAACACGTAAGATACAAAGAGAATTTTTTAAAAAGTTTTTAGGGTGGTTTTAGGGAAGAAGATATAAGAATCCTATGAAGGGTCCCTATGGGTTCCTATGCACCTATTTTCCGGTAAGAATTATGTATAAGATTTATTATAGGAAACTATCTGGGATCCCAGGTGGGATTTTTCAGTCGGGATGCAAAATATGAATCCATAAACAGTTTTATATCGTTAGATCAAAGTAAGAAACTAAAATTCTATGTCATGGACCTATCCTTGAATGAAGCTTACGATGCAGCCAACCCAATTATATATTTATTTACTACGTAATATCACGTTGGCCCTGATCCGATCACAGCATGCAACTTGTATAATCCATATTATGCAATTCAACAAAGAAAACTGGTATTCAACAGTGCTGAAGGTTTAGATTAATTTATTCATCGCTCATAAGAATTAGCTTCTTAAATATTATTATCAATAAATTCGACCTTACCTCTCTTAAAAGATCAATATTTCTTTCAGCAAAGCAATTACTTTCAGCTACGACAAAACATTTGAATATTCAACCGAAAAGATAAATTTTCAAGCAAGAAGATTTATTTTCTACTAAAAAAGACGAATTCTTAAAAAAATACAGATATTGTAAACTTAATAGATGAATTTTCAACCAAGAAGATCAAGTTTTTACGAAAAAGACGAATTTTTAACACAATGCATCAATTTCCAACAAAATAATTGAATTTTCACTAAAGATATAATATTTATACCACAAAGACGAGAAAGGGAATGAGGTAAATGTCCCAGTAATCGTGATGGTCCCAATGATCGTAAAACTTGGTTATAATTTGAATACATTGTTGAAACAGTATGTCAAAAGTAACATTTAATGATAAAACCCACTTATTTTCAGCATTTTATAACAGCAAATAAAAATTAGATTCATTCAAAGTAAATGAAAAGCAAGGAAATTGGCATGACGATTATTGGGACTAAGATCACGTTTACCTTAGTTCAATTTTATTTTGAAAAATTAATTTTCAATAGAAAAAACGAATTTTATACAAAACAGTTGAATTTTCAAGACAAACTGCCCATGCAAACTATTTAAATTTTCAACCCGAAAATATGAAGTTTCAACAAAAAAGTTAATTTTCATCCGAATAGTTAAATTTTCAGTTAAAGTAATTAATTTTTTAATAAAAAAAAACAATTAAATTTGATCAACAAAGATGAATTTTTAACCAAATATTTGAATCTACTACTAAAACAGATTAATTGTGAACCAAACAGTTGCATCTTAAGCAAGAAAATGGATTTTCTACCCAAGAAGACAAATTTTCAACAAAATAAATGAATGTTAAGTTATATAGTTTATATTTCAATCCAGAGAAATAATTTTCTACCAAAAAAGACGAATTGTCAAAAAAATAAATAAATTTTCAAACAAAAAGTTGAATTTTCATCTAAAAAAATAAATTTTCGACTAAAAGTGGAATAGTTAACTTTTTAGTTAAAAAAAAGTTAATTTTAAACTAACAAAAACGCATTTTCAACAAAGTAGTTAAATTATGAATAAAAAAAGGTGAATTTTTAACTGAAATGATATATCTCTAACTAAAAATGGAATTTTTAACAAAGTAGTTCAATTTTCGACCAATTAGTTAAATTTTCTACCAAATTATTAAATTTTTAAGATAAAAAGACGAATTTTCTACAACAAAGTTGAATTTTCAACACATAATTTTACTTTTAACGGAACCTAGACAGTTGCATTTTTATCTAAAAAAGATTAAATTTCTACAAAGTAGATGAATTTTCAAACGCGAACAGAAAAAAAATCCAATAAAATTGTTTAAGTTTCAAGAATAGAAGTGATTTCAGGTGTTGAAGAAATGATAAAATTTTATGTTTATTAAAATAAATAGTTAATTTTTTTTTTGGGTGATTCAATCCAATTCAATTAGATTATTACAATTTCACAAATAGGAAAAAGAAATAATCCAAAAATATTTCATATATATTTCTAAAATTGCTATATTTAGTGCAAACTTATTACAA
>CAKNYM010049738.1:0-12136 GCA_932195095.1 Andricus curvator
CTGTAGTTATCCTGTAGTCATTCCTGTAGTACAGTTTCGTAAGGGATGTGACCCCGAATGATTTTGGTATCATAAAATCAAATCCGTTATCCAAATTGTTCCTATACGTCTGCTTTTTGAGACATTATAACCTAAAAGTGCAAAAATCCCTGTTTTAGCCATATTTGATGAAAGGTAAAAAGAAGTGCTAAACGAGGGCGTTAGTTGTTTTTAGAAGAAAAAAAAATGCTGCTCATGTTATATTGCCTCAAATATGGCTACAAATAGCCATTTTTGCACTTTTAGGTTAGGATATCTCAAAACCCTGACGTATAGGAAAAATTTAGACAACGGATTCGTTTTTAGGACACCAAAATCCTTTGTGGTCACATAGTCCAGTCTTTGGGTACTGTTGGCCTGTGTAATTACCATACATTCATGACATAATAATAAATAAATTCACGAACAAAATGTATTCGGAAAAAAATACGCAAGGTAGAGGGGTATCAAAACTTACGGAACCTAACAAAGGGGGGTATGTGGTTCAAAATTTCAGAAAAAAACTTTAAGTAAGTTATGCACGAACCCTATGTTATCTATATTATTAATCGTCTCAAGGCAATTTGATGCTTACTTACGTATACGATTCCTACTATACCGACTTTTTTTTGCACCTGACCTCCACACAAATTGAGATATCGATTTTCCCCTTTGAAAAATTAAATAAAATACACTTAGTAATTTTTCGAATTTTTTTTGTAATTCCAAAAATTTAGTAATATACAAATGTTCCTTAGTGTCTTATATTTAATTTCCCAAATAGGCAATTCGGTATCTTAATTCATGTAAACGTAAGTTTATGTCAAAAAAACGTCGGTATGGTGGGAATTGTATGACATAAATATCACATGGCCTCACATCGTTAAACAAGGTTTCACTGAACACATAGTTTTCTTATTGGCTTACACAACTAAGTGGTTTAATCAAAGAAGAAATTTGTTACAACCAAAACTGCTATATTTAACCTTCAGTGCAACAGTGGGTTGTGAAAATTTATAAAAAATGTATTATCATCAAGAACTGAAAAAAATGAATAAATTCGCTATTTTCTGCAAACCTGCCCTTTTCTTTTTTTAAGAGTAATATTGTTTACATGGTTCAAGGGATTAAACATAATGATACACTTTTTTCAAAATATGATGACCTCCATTAATTTATATTTTCTTACAAAAAATATCGTACTTTCGATTTTAGTCTAATTTTTGTACTCTTCAGAGAGCTATTCGACTGTAAACTTTCTAAATTTAAAGCATTGGAATTTCTCTGGTGGAAATAGCTAGAAGTCGGTTACTGGGAATCAGTGAAATAACACCTAATCACTCAGTGAAATAAGCTTCACTGTTTTAATGCGTAGGTACGTAATACGGATTTTTCATCAAAAAATAAAAACGTCACTGATATTAACAGTGAAAACCTGAACTAATGATTTAAAATGTAAACATTTCACAGATTCGAATTGAGAGCGAAGTATTAAATGTTTTTTCAAACTGAAAAAACTCAAAACCCGACCCGACCTCATCGGACCTTGCCTTTCACCAGGTTTATTGCATATGCAATAATTTAGAATATAAAAATTACCAAAACTATTGTGGGAATTCAATTTTCTTGATTACGTCTCATGGTAAACTCAAAATTGAAAATGTTTACCATTATTTAAAATAGAATCAATGTCACAAAGACTATGTTCGACAAAAAAGTCCTGTCCTGATGAATATACGCATTTGTCATAGAGCGTGACAGGGCATTATAAAAAGAAACCTTTTCTACTTGTGAGATAAAAAACCTTCCTGAACATACAAATTTTGAATTAAGGGTGGGGGGGGGGGGGTAAAGTCTGGAGGGTAAAAAAAATCGATTTTTTTTTCTCTTAATTTTCTTGTAGTCTAGCATTTCAAAAATATTCCCTCAAAATTTTATGTCGATCTGAGCTAAACTTGCCAAGTTACACAGCTGTAAGTCGCCGCCCCTCGAGCGGAGTACAGTAGACGCACCCAGTGGTCAAAGTCAAAGACAGTGGTCAAAGCTCGGGTCAAAGGCTATTTTCTGTCTCTCTTTCGTGTTTTTCTTTAGTCCCTATTCGTACTCTACTTTATGGAGCTGGAATCGATGATTCAGTGTAAGTAAAAAAAAAATTGCTGAGCTTTTTCCGTACCTGAAACTTCAAACGTGTTTTTCTCAAAACTACATTTTTGAGTCGGTGCACAGTCTCTCTTAAAAACTATTGCACCGATCTTCACCAAATTTGGTGTACACTTTTCACAGATATATCGCAAGAACGCAAAGGTCTTGTTGATCGATTTTTTTTGCGATTTTACAGAAACAAAATGGCGGATTTTTTTGGCAAAAAATCGAATTTTTCAGTTTTTTGACTGCCAAAACAAACAAACAAAAATTGTAAACAGACCGTTGTGTTATGGGCATTGATTTAATTTATCGAAATATTTTTTTTTTTTTTGATTTGCGATGATCCGTTGAGGAGTTATCCTGTGCACCGCAAAGCATCTTTTTCCAAAGGCGTCACGGAAAATCTCTTAGCAAGGGCTCAATTTTTTATATTTTTGTACCAAAATTTCATGAAATATTCTTTAAATGTAACTTAAATATGTACAAAAGTCTTTCAATGAATAACTCTTACCGTTGCATCAGAAAAAATTGCTGAAAAAAGGCTTTTTTTACCCTCTAGACTCCCCCCCCCCCTTAAATAAGATCCACAAACAATGTATTTTACATTTCTCTTAAATAATAAAAAAAATATTCTGGATCTCAATTCAGTATTTTTACATTCAGGTACCTGGAGCTGCAGAGCAGCGGTCGTAAAGACGAACTGCGACTTCATTACGTGTCACGTCGAGACGGCGCCGTTCATGTCGAAGAATTTCCTTTTCGGTTAGCCGACGGAGCATGGCATAAGGTTGCCCTCAGCATAAGCGGCTCGCAGGTCGAGCTGTTGATCGACTGCCATCCTCTCTACAGACGCCTCTTGAGACCAGGCCCTCCCGACACGAACTTCACTCTACCTCTTCTGCAACTTTGGATAGGCCAAAGGAACGCGAGGCATTTTCTATTTAAGGTGCGATTAAAAAGTTACTTTTATTCTCAACTCTTTGACAATCACAATTTAAGCAGCAATAAAATTCCAAAATTCTTAACATATTCGGGATCAGCAACCACAAAGCAGATTAAATATTATGGCAAAACATTCGTATTACCCGATTTTTTACATAATTGGACCTTATGATCTTAAAAGACCTTTGATTATAATCAAACCTTTTTTTAAGTTATTTCTAAATTCATTAAAGTCATTAGAAATTCTTTATTTAGTTGGCTTCTGTTATATACATGTATATAGGTTATACCAATTTTAAACATTCATAAGTTGTTCCAAGGTCGAGGGATATGTTTCATCGATCAAGTATAACTTCAAAAAAGGATTCTATTGAAACCGATTGACTGCAATTGCGAAATAGAATCGTTAATCTACAATTCTGGCGAAACGCCATTCAATTCGGATATGGTGAATTGTATTCAATGTCCAGTAAAATAAAATTAGTACACCGTTCTATTGTAATGGGTTGTCACAGAAAAAACAGAAGGTTCAGTAATGTTGCGGCCCAAGTAAAAGTTTGCATCCTTTGGGATTGAGACTCCAAAGGAACACCTTTTCAAAGTTTCCTCTTTAGTCCGTTGATATCCGATAGGTATTTAGGGGCGGGTGCCGACGATGTCAACTGCGCATGTACTGAAAAGCGTTGACCTATTTGAAATCAATTAATACCATGAATAATATAAATAATAATAATAATATAAATACACGGATAAATATTAACGACAGTTTTCTCTTATTTTTAAAACAAATTAAATTGTATGATTGAAATACCTAACTTCTTTATATAATTTACTATTAACGGAATATTGTGAGTGCATATTATATAATTTTAAATAGGCTCGCGCTTTTCGGTACGTGCGCAGTTAAAAATGTCGGATCTCCAACATAACCTTCAAAACTGTCATTATGTTCCTTTCAAGAATCACTAATCTCTATAGTTTTAGTTTTTTTATTAAATTTTTCCTAGTGCAATATTATTTAATCTTTATTAATAAGGGTACCTTTTCACGGACCATGGATTTTTAATTGATCGTGGAATTAATATTTTACATAGGATTCATTTCTATGCACCATGTTGGTTTATGATAGATAGATAAACGTTTATTCTTTAGCCTGCTGGCCTTAAAAAATTGACTTGCTTACACATCAATTTTTTACAGAATTTTCTTAAAACTAACCCTTAAAACTAACATCCTTCCACACCTTATCTCTAACGCCGCTCGCTCTTATCGCATTGCCTTCCTCGGTTCGCCTCGCCTCGCTCGCATGTCCCTACTTTCTTGCTTTGTCTCGCATTACGAGAACCTAGATCGAGAACCTAGATTGGAACCCTATGTGAAGTATTAATTCAAGCAATAATTCAAAATCGAGGTCCGTTAAAAGGTACCCTAACAGGTGCATCATTAACTTGTAAAATCTTAGAAGTGACTTGAGGCAGAAAATGAGTTCTGTACAAAAAATCTATATTAAAACTCATATTTGGGTTCCTTTGGAACAATTTATCATTTTGGGTTCCTTTTCAACAAGAGAAGTTCCTTTCTGTTGCAGCTGACTTCGAACTAAAAATATCTTTTAATAGAAACCCCAGTTTCTTATGTGTTTGGAAAGTCCGGGGAGCAGTCTAATGAAGTCAATTGACGACTGTCAATTTATAGCCCAGGTTTCAAATAGTTTCTAGTTGGTAATTATCTTGGAACGGTTTCCGAAAAAATGGCGAAATCTGTGAAGCACTCAAATTTCGCTATTAAGATTCGATAAATCGGGATTAGGGTTTCAAAACAGCACTTTGAAAATTTTCTGATTTGTTGCATCACATTGGGTAAGTCTCTGGTTTTACGAAAAAAATAAGATAATTGCTGAAAAATGCGAGTCGGAAAGTGTAGCAATGACGTGTACTGGGAAAAAAGCCGACTGACGGTGGCATGACAGCTGGCGCTCGTTAACTCGATCGTATTGCGAAAATGCACTGTCGTTAACAGCCGCATCTGCATGATGTTGCCATTGATGGGAGAACGCGGATATCTCTTGCATGCGTAGCACAGTGGGCCAGGAGACTCGATTCCGTGGCCAAAAGTCGATTCTTAAATTCGAAAAAATGAAATAGACTACTGCATTCAGGGATAATTGAAGTATTATTGACGACGATTATACGTTGATTGATCAATTTTTGTTTCGATGATACAGGCACAAGTAGAAAATCTTATTGAAATTCGTAGTATTACTGAGGTTAGGAAAATACGTTTTTGGACGTTAAGAAATCGATTCCAAACCTTGTACCTCCATTTATTTTATTCAGTAAGGTGTGAAATTTGTAAAACGTCAATTAAATCTATAATTGTTAATTTCAATAAAATACAGTCACATTATTAGTGAATAAAAAACAAGATTTTTCAGCAAAGCACCTGCTTCTAAATGCTCATAACACGACATAACACAACATATTGAGTTCTAAAATATATGAATGTCTTCCTTAGGATATGCACTTGAGCGTAAGAGTGCTACTTTTTGCTACTTTTCTTTTACTTCTTTGCTTATGGTATATCTATATGGCCGCGCGCGGCCATGTCATGGAGAGTGCTGGCGCGCGTCCATGTAGAGCACTGGCTAACCGTAATTTGTTATCCTAGCCGCATCAACGCGCTCACTTGTTTTGGCAATCTGCTTTCTGTCCATATTCCACGACTTTAAGAACTAAGCGCAATAAGAAATGGAATGAAGTATGTAGAATTAAAGAGAAGTTTGAAAAGAAAAATATAAGTTGGCTAGATTCCGAGTTTACAGTTCCCGATATCAAAATTGCCAATGAAAGTGAGCAATCTTCTTTTTCTTCGGGGCCAGGTCGTCCTTCTCTAGAATTTGAGAAAAAATCCGATCGGTCAAAGAGGCGAGAGGCTGCAAATATCAGCGGGAATCTTGAATTTTGAATATTGAAAGTTTTACATCAAATTTCGTATCAGAGACGCTGAAATCCCATTTACACCGAGTTTGGTGCAAATACCTCGAAGTTTCGCATTTTAGTCCGCCATATTGGATCCGACATCTTCAATTTTAAAATGTCGACATCAAATTTCGTATAAAAGACCCCGAAATCTCATTTACACCAAGTTTGGTGCAAAAACATCACATTTTCGCATTTAGGCCGCCATATTGGATCCGCCATTTTGATTTTGAAAATGCCGACATCAAATTTCGTATCAGAGATCCTGAAATCCCATTTACACCAAGTTTGGTGCAAATACCTCAAAGTTTCGCATTTGAGTCGGCCATATTGGATCCGCCATTTTGAATTTCAAAATGTCGACATCAAATTTCGTATCAAAGACCACGAAATCCCATTTACACCAAGTTTGGTGCAAAAACATCACATTTTCGCATTTTAGCCCGCCTTACTGGATCCGCCATTTTGATTTTGAAAATGCCGACATCAAATTTCGTATCAGAGACCCTGAAATCCCATTAACACCATGTTTGGTGCAAATACCTCAAAGTTTCGCATTTTAGTCCGCCATATTGGATCCGCCATTTTGAATTTCAAAATGTCGACATCAAATTTCGTATCAAAGACCTCGAAATCCCATTTACACGAAGCTTGGTGCAAAAACATCAGATTTTCGCATTTTAGTCCGCCATATTGGATCCGCTATTTTGAAATATTGAAATTTTGACATCAAATTCAGTTTCAGCGACCCCAAGAACCCCTATACACCAAGTTTTATGCAAATATGACAAAATCTTGAATTTTGGCCAAAATAAGTGGCCTCGTGGCCCACTGTGCGCAGTAGTGATTCCTGTGAATTCTTAGGTTATGTAATCCCATGTGTCAACCTAAAAATACATAGGATTCACTACTGCGCATGCCAGAGATATCCGAGGTCTCCCATCACTGGCTGTTGCCACCTATCTTGGATGGAGTTTTTGAAGAAAAAAAGGAATTCATGATTTTATATTTTTTATGTTTATTGACATTTTCGAATGATTGACGAATACAATAATATCACTGTCATTGAAATAAATAATTAATTTCTTCTTTGAATAATAAACGTGGTCTCGGAAGAATTAAAGTGTATAAGTTATTGTTAAGTCTTAACACAGAGATTGAACTAGTGGATTATACTTTAACTTAATTTTAAATATTAAAAGGCTGTGAAGTGGGCTTGATAGTTTTAATAGAAACCGTTCTGACCAATCAGAAAACGTATTTGTAAGTGAGAGAGAGAAAAGAATGAGTGAACGCGGGAATTGAGTAGAGTCTGTCGGTCGGAGCTCAGTTCAGTTGGTTCGGCTAATGCGTGCGGAGCTCCCTCGTATTCGGTCATCCAGTGTAATATCATTTTCCATTACCTAGTGTAATCGCAGTCATTTCCACTACCTTCGGGTAGTCGCACTCAAAACTTTCCACTACCTTCGGGTAGTCGCACTCAAAACTCTGTCCACTGTCTCAAGACAGTCGCATCGTGGTTTTTATAACCATCTCCTGGTTAAGGAGTCTTTTCTTTGAACCCTTCAAGGAACGCGAATCGCCGAATGTGCGGGGTGTGTGTGTGGTGTGCAACGTTTTTTCTTTCGCGTCTTTCTTTGAGATTTGTACTCTTTAATTTCATTTAATAAACTAGGGTTTTTTATGCCGCATGGCTTTTTTCCTCGAAATAGTGTTTTTCCTTAGTGTTTTTTTTCTTCTTAATCTGTTAATATTATTCTAGTGCAGTGCTGAAACACAGAAAGTTTCTATTATCTTAAAAACTAAACTAACTCGTTGAGCCACCTAGGGCGAAACGAGAATAAAAGATTCTCTTTTTATCTTTTTTTTTTTTTGTTTTTTTGAGAATTAAACAGTTATAAAAGGATTGTTAACACATATTTATTAAGACACAAAGCTGAATACACTTCAACAGGTGATGCCTGACGAACATTATAACACAGGTCCTTTCTTTAAACAATTGTCCCTCTTCGCACATCCGCACGATCTTAACGCTCACAGCTCCCCCCCCCCCACGCTCCTCGCGCCCTCTTCAACTCGTAGTTTGGATCATCTTATTTTATTTGTTGCTGTTCTGTAGATTCCGCTCCAAGTTGATACTCATCTTCTTCGTCGTCTTGTGAATGATTAACATTCACGTTTTCAGCCCAGAAATCGTCGAAAGCTGGTTTCCAGGGTTTGAGCTGACTCGCATGTGCTGTGCTGGCATAACGACGTCCAGACTTATGGACTCTTAGTTCCGAAACTCCATAAGTGTCATTAGGCAAGACCTTGTAAACGGCTAAAGGTCCCCTGTACTTCGGTTGAAGTTTTGTTGAATCTCCCGTGGAAACTGGTTTCACTCTCATGAAGATGATTTCTCCAATATCGTAGCGTACGTTCCTTCGGCGATGTTTATCGTAATATTCCTTATATTTGGATTGAGCCTTTTCAATATTGCGACGAGCTTCTTTTTGCAGAATCGTTGGTACGACATACTCTTTGTCAAAAGTAAGTTCTCTGACTCTTCCTTTATCGTGTCAAGGTGTGTATTCAAACAGGAGTTCAAAGGCCCTTTTGTCAGTCGATTTGTTGAACAACTCGTTATGATCACGACCGATTCGTTTTAGCTGTTTCGTCCAATTGTTGGTTCCTCTCCCATACATGCTAGATTGAATTACTGGAATCAAGTATTAAATCAAATATTAAGTATCAGAATTTTTGCACAAACTCAATTTATCTCGCTTTAAAAGTCTTAATCACTCGCGCAGTTCGGTTCTCAAAGTGTCAGTTCTACATGCACTTCTACTTACGCTCATCGTTAGAAATTATCGATTTTTCCTTTCTTACCACTCGAAGGACACAAGCACTCCCAAGGCCATTTGATAGATGGAAGGGGAAAGGCAATTGAAAAATTTGAAATTTTCTCTTCTCAGCCTATTCCACAACATTGACACTTATGTTTCAGTCAACCACAGTTATAGTGCACTTTTAGAAATCACAACTGGTCATCTATCCAAAGAAATTCACAAATAAAATTCTTGATATGAGATATCCCACCGCTGATTGTTAACACATATTTATTAAGACACAAAGCTGAATACACTTCAATAGGTGATGCCTGACGAAAATTATTAAACACAATTCCTTTCTTTAAACAATTGTCTCTCTTCGCACCAGCGCACATCCGCACGAACTCAACGCTCACAGCTGTGAAATTGCTCTTGTTGAATATTTACTAAACCTATTTATCTTGTTGCTTTAAGAATTTATAATAATTCTGAAATTTTCCTTAAAATTATTTATTGAATTATTCACAAATCTTGTCTTGACATGAATAATAATAATTGTATAACCCATTATTATATAATTTAAAATTATATACTTGTCGTTGTACATATTTGTTGTGTTTTAACCTACAAGGAAAATATGGAAATGGATCTAAAACGCCTTTAGAATGGCAGGACTAATGTACTTCTAAACATTTTCTATGTTTTTCGTCAAAAAAAAAAAAAATACAACAGTTTGCTATTAATAGAAAGAAAATCATGATTTGAATCTTTCGAAGGTGGAGGGTAAATTTCTCATTGAAAATATCAAAATCTGCAAATCTTTAAAGACATTTTAAAATCATCGACCCTTACTCGCAAAGATTTATTATTCTCAGATTTCGAGATAGTGCACTCAGAGAGATTCAATGTACAAATTAATTCGAATTTAAATAATTCTATGCAGCAGACTTCGAACTTAGTAACAAATAATGTTTTGCAAGAAAAATTTGCAACAAATAAGCAAATTATCTACATTCCCGGCATCACTTTTTATGAACTCTTGTCCACATGCAATGAGATATCGAGTAATTATAAACATTTATGACAAGATAAACCGTACCAAAATAAATTGGTTTAGTAAATATTCAACAAGAGTTTATTATATTATTTATTCAATGGGTGACCATTCGAGAATACTGCGTGCTGTTGGCCCATCATGGGTGTGGTGAGCCCAACTTGTAGTTATTTACTACAAGAAACTACCCACCTAGAAACACTACCCAAATCGGGTAGTGTCACGCCTACCCTGAAAGGGAAATGGCTTAATGGTATACTACTACTACTGCAATTGAAATCAATTCACACTACATACTACAATAAGTCCTAATGATTATTCTCAGATTTTTGAAACGATATCTTTAGTTAGCAGAAAGAATTTGAAGTTCGAAGAATTGGAAAAAGTGATATTTTTCATATATTTCAATGTGCAAATTTTATTTTATTTTTAATTTTTTTAAATTTTATTATTAATTATAATAAAGTAATCGATTTCACCAATTTTTCTGAAGGGCATTAGAACGGGGTACAAAAAATGCATAAAGATTGTGGAAGAGCTGTAAGACGGACCATTTGCACGCGTGAGTGCACACCATCTAAAAGAACGGTAGCGGGAAATAACGCAGATATTCGCTCTAGTAGAATCGAAAGGAGACTCCGTGATTAAATATTTTGCTTGAAAAAGGGGTGGAAATATTTCATTAAAATTAATGAAATGCACAACTGAGGCCCCGGTAAGAAGGCTTGCATTGAAAAGTATTAAAAAATTTCCTGTTCAATGGTAACGTGACACTTATTGAATCCTTTTCGATACCGTTTTTGTCCTCGCGTTTTGAATCCTCATAGCTGGAGAAGTTATCTCTAAAACTGAATCCCTTTCTGTACTCAGTGGCGAAAATATTTTTCTGAATACTTTTGAATACCGCAAATCGACCATAAAATAGAACATTTTTAATCCCTTCTAAATTTGCATGTTTCGCTGTACTTATTCACTGCCTTTTGAATAATAATGAGGTTAAAAGCATTTAAAAATACAGTATTAGTCATTATACGTTGTCAAGATTGATTGCTACGCAGGTATCTGTGATAAAAACTAATTTTTTTAAATTTGTTTATCATTTTTAATTTATTTCAGGTTACGCTTGTCAGCTCTGATCTACTTGAAAGGGATTGGAATCTAAATAGTTTCGCTGCCTAATCGGGGACTCAAAAAAGAAGGGCAGAAACGGCATTCCTGGGCATTGAAATTTCTAATACCTTTGAATGCAAGCCTTCTTCCCGGGGGCGCAGTCCTATGGCGGTAGATTAGTAGGATAGTGGAACAGTTTTGACCAATGAGGTGCCTACCAAAGCTCTAGCAGTCACCTCATTGGTCAAAATTGTTCCACTATTCTACTAATCTACCTCCATGGGACAGCGCCCTGACAGTTGGAGGACATAAAATAAAGTCACGTGAGTGTAAGAGAGAAGCAAGAATTGCCGGGAGGATAAAATGTCCGATTGTTCCAGACTAGTTTATTATTTTTACAAAAATTGTAATATCTCTAATAATTTAATTTACATAACCTTACTTTGATGAAAAAAATCATAACAGGCAGCCATTTTGTTCACTTTGAATCACGAGTACAGTGGAACGTGAACGCTACAAAAATTTAAGACAGTTGGCAATACGATGCGCGCGCATTCAGGTACGACGTACGTCGAACATATGTGACGCGATCCGAGAAAAGGGACCTACTAGGCAAAAAATCGATTTTTGGATTATGACGGATTCTGTAAGTTCTTTAACTGATCTTTCTAGGGGTACAATCAGAAATTTTCTATCTGCATTACTTCACAAGATATAAATTATTGAACTCTAGGCTCCGCACGATTAGGTATTTCATGTTATGAAAAATAAAATTGCCGACACTGTAAAATTTCCGAATTGGAAAACTCCCGAATAATAAAATTTCCGAATTATAAAATTTACGAATAATAACATTCCCAAATAGTTTATAATATTACCGAATTGGAAAATTCTCGAGAGTTCGAGATATTACCGAATTTGAAAATTCCCGAATAATAAAATTCCCGAATTGGAAAATTCTCGAAACAAAAATCTTCCAATAGTTTATAATAATACCGAATTTGAATATTCCCGAATAATAAAATTCCCGACAGAAATTTGCCGAATTATAAAATATCCGAAATAGAAAATTCCCAAAT
>CAKNYM010049738.1:22136-43804 GCA_932195095.1 Andricus curvator
TTAGATATTATTTTTCATTTTGAAAAAGCTTTTTAATTCAAAAATAATGTCATTAGACATTTATTTATGATTTTATAATTCAATCGAATAGTTTTTAGAAAATAAAGAATAAGGTCCAAATACACTTATGGTGAAAAATCATTTTTTTCTGTGTAAAAAAAAAATTTAACGAAAATCCTGCGGCGAAGGAAAATAGACGAGGGAACTTGGACTCGAATGCCGGCGCGCGAACGAGAGAAGAAGAGAGTGGGGAAACTCGGTCGAACTGTAAGGAGTGGGGGTCTGAATACCCCTTCTGAGGCTTCTCCTCCGCTTCACTGCTTCGAGCTCGGGATTTCTTCAATCGCTTGCCCTGTAAAATTTCACTTTTGCCTAGTAGGTCCCTTTTCTTGGATCGCGTCACACATGTCAATGTTTATGTCGGCTGTGAATGGCCTATTCTGGACTCACTTGCAAACAACGCAACGTGTCGTGTCTAGACTGCACTCGTCTGGCGTCTGCTTGAAGGTGCCCTCACTTATTTGATCCTAGAAGTGGATAAGGAATACATTCTGGCGGCAAATTGCAAACTCTATTGAAACAGTAAAAATTATATTTTTTAAGTTATATTTGTCTGACCACGAATCATTACAGAAAACCGATTAATAAACTAAAAAGATTTATAAACACGCCGCTTGCCTTGCACGTTTGACTAGTGCCATTAGTACTGACTGTCGCCGCAAGCGGTTGGTGAGTCGTGTCGATCGATCGGTTTTAAATAAATCGTGGGCATCACAATATTTGCAGGTCGCCTATTCTAATAAATATTAATTTTTAAAAACGATTTCTTATGTAACATAATGATAAAATTTTACAAAACCACGGTCAAAACAAACCTTTAGAGGCCTATTGTAGAATTCGTTATAATTTTTTCACGCATAATCGACTCACACAAAAAATCATTCACACCGGAGAACTTATTCGAATTTGATATTATTGCCAAAAGCTTTTTTAATCGAACAAATACAATAAGGGATAATGTGACTTGGGAAATATATTGTAATTCCATTACGGTAAAACGTTTGCCATCAGGCCAATGCCATAAATATGATAATATATTGACAGTGATACACGTTTTACTGTATTGAAATTTAAATCAGTGTTCCAAGTCCCAGTAGCATTGAAATGTAGTATTAGGGTTAGTTCCAAACAATTTTTTCGAATCTCAACAAGGAGAATATTTTACCAAATTGCTGGCTGTGGGCACATGACACACGCTTTATAGTAATGGAATTTAAATAACTTTCCGAAGTACCAGTAGCATTAAAATCTATCATCGAGGTTGGTCCGAAAGAATTGTTTTAAGTCTGAGAAATGAAAACATTATTTGAAATTTCTGGCACTGAGCCACTGACACGCGTTTTACTGTAATGGATTGTAAAGAAAGTTTCAGAAGCACTTTTTAAAGCCAGCTTTGGGAATAGCTAACAGCTGCTTCGGCATATTCTGTTTTATTTCCTCTGATTGATTTTAGTCTTAGAAACACAAACATTTTTGGTAATTGTTAGAATGCTGGCCTTGGGCTATTGACACACGTTTTATTGTTGTGGAATTTAAATAAACTTTCCAAGTCCTAGTAGTATTGAAATCTAGTATCAACGATGATCCTAAAAAATTGCTTCCAGACTTCAAAACGAAACTCGTTGGCTAAACTGTTGGCACTGGGGCAATGACACACGTTTACTGAAATAGAATATAAATATATTTCTCAAGTCCCAGTAGCATTGAAACTGGGAATCCATCATAAACACGACCAACTGCAACATTTGAATCTGGAACTGCAAGTCATGTAATCCTTTCCTAATAGTAAGAAACATGTTTCTATTAACCGTCTTGGCATTAACTGAATTTCTAATGAACGTTAAGTAACCAAGTACCCGGATACCCTCTATGGTCTTTGAGTCGTGCCAACCGGCAAGTCACATTTCGGCAAGTAACATTTGAGGCAAATTGCACTGAGTAAACTGACATTACGACAAGTCACATTTATGGTAGAAATGCGACAAGTTACATGTTCGGATAGTTACATTCGCGGTAATGTGACTTACTGTAATGTAACTTGCCGCAAATGTGGCTCGCCGCAAAATGTGACTTGCTGCGTTTTTGCCAATGTTTTGTTGATTGCATGTTTTTCGAAATGAGAGTTGCCGCAATGTGACTCGCCGCAAATATGACTTGCTGCCGGTTACCGGGGTGCCCGGTCATTGAACAAGCGACGTGTCAACTTTTACTATTAAAAACAAAAATTTAAAAAATGTGTTAAAATTATTTAAATCTTAAATGAGCGGGAACTTATCTCAATAGTGGGAATCCGAGAGGAATTCGAGATTATTTACAAAAAATCGCAAACTTTTGAGAATGAATTTCAAATGGATACCTGGGTACCCGGTTACTGGCAGGAGAGGTAACTTTACATAAAGCCTCTATTTTATCTGAGGCGTCCTTCATCCGCTCCTCAACGATGTCAATCTCTTCTCCGAGTAACTCACACACACTTTTATATTGTTCTTTTGTCTCCATGTTGTCTCCGCTAGTAGCTATGTAAAAGACGTTCCACCCCCGCAGTGACCCGCATGCGGGGGTGAGGTGTTCATACTCTAGGACGCGACCTGATACTCTGGAGACACCGTGAGTATCACCACTCCATAGTGCCATGCAGCCTTCGGCACGCTTGTTAACGTCTTGGCTTGGGGGTTTTTATATCGAGATTCGAAGATTTTAACGTCACATTTACTATTGCTTGTAATCAAGATTTTGTCAATTTCCAATTAAGCGCCTAAACAAAGACAAAGGGCATGTCTTGAAACAAAGTATACTTCCATGAATAAAATATTATTACTTATAAAATAATTAAGAAGATTAAATAAACATTGTTTATTCAATACAACAAAATAAAGAATAAAGACAACCACGGGATTTGACTGAGAGCCAGTACCATTCCATAAAATTGCACCCCTTTCCGACGAAATCACAGTGACGTTTCAGCTGTAACAACGTCTCATGACCGTGAAATAGATGGCTACAGCTGATGATACGGAGCAACACAACTACGAACGCCTTCCACATTTTCCCTGCTAGTGCTTTGAAATTTCTTTGATACGCAGGGATGCTTTGTAGGCTACGAACCAGTGAAAGCTAGGCACCTCTGAGAGCATTGATGACAAGGATGACTAGCTTAAGGTAATATTCTAGGTAAAACCCTCACAAATGCCTTATAAGCTCGTTATACGTCTCTTTCTTTTCATTCTTCTTGACTGTAATGTTTTTGTCGGCTAGTGCCGAAAATTCCGTAACGAACATGGTTCGTTTCTCGAAGTAACGGAAGACTATCCAGGCCTCGAGTGCGCGACAGATAATTTTCCAAAATCCGTAGTTCTAGTATATTTGGCACTTCTCATTCTCCACAATTGACTTTATTTTCTTTGGAGCGTTTGGCGAATCGGTAACAGAACCAATGCCGTAAGAGTGACACAAATGGTAACTGTTGTGTTCGAATTTACCCGCCTATGTTAGTCGTGATGGTGACGTAACGCTACGATTGATAATGTGATCATGCGCCAGACGAAGGCACGTCTGGCACTGTATAGGCACTATTGTAAATTATCAATTGCGATTAAACATATTCAATATAGAACACTGTTAGAATGTATTCTGCCGATCTCCTTGAGTTCCCAGCACAACATATCTGGCGACGAGGATGGGATGCTCAACATATTTAAAAGTGATACATTCTAACCGCGTGGTCGTAAAAGTCGCGAGTTGGGAGACGCTAGAAACCAAACTGAATTAAAGTCAAGTCGACAGTATATAAAAGTCTATTGGTTAGTCAAAATCGTCACTTCAGTCTCAAGTCTAAAATTATCATGAATAAAAATTTAAAGCAAGAATTAAAATTTGAAATCAGTGCGGAGGTCAGTCACAATGGCGTTAAAGGAGCCGTCGGGAATTATAGGGTAAATTCCCCCATTTAATTCAAAAGTCGAACCGGTAGAAAATTCCCCAGAAGGAATGCAATCACTATTTAGTCTCAATAAAGCGCAAGATACGAAAAAGAAAGCAGCTCTATTCGTTCTGGTTGGTGCCGAAATGTACCGTCTGTTAAAAAATTTATGCTCGCGGCTGAACCTAATGCTAAGACTTTTAAAGAACTCGTTCATTTAATAAAAGAGCATTACGGCCCTAAAGAATTGGAGGTCCCTGCGCACTATAGATTCTATAATTGATCACAAAAACCTGAATAATCAGTCAAAGATTTGATAGTGGATCTCAAACAGTTATCCACAAATTGCAATTTTGGAGATTTCCTCGACCAAGCCTTAAGAGATAAATTAATAGTAGACTTAAACGATGAAAGTCTAATCAGAAAACTACTTTCCGAAACAGGTTTAACATTTGAGATAGCCGCTAGCTTGGTCCCCAGAATGAAAATGGTTAAACAGGAATTCCACGAAATTAAAGTGGAACCGTCGGAAATAGTGTCAGTGCAACAAATGAAGAATCATAGACAAACATACAGATACAATTCAAAATCATTGAAAGGTCGTGGAAATCAGTGTAGACGTAAAACGCACACGGCAGCTGAGTGTCCAGCGCGCGAGTGGAAGTGCTTCAAGTGTGGAAAGATGGGTCATGTTTCAAAAATGTGCAAAACACCTGCAGCGAATAACCAATGCGAGGTGGTCCAAGAATTGTTGATTACGCCATAAATAAAATCCACACTTATGGATCCAGTAGAAGAGAAGTCGTTTCTCCAGTCCAATCTCCAAGGGTGACAAAAAATAATCACCTGTCCATACTCAAACCACCACCAGTAGGCTGCGAAGTCCAGCAACAAAGCGGGGGCGCAGGCTGTCGAACTTGAAATCGATACTGGAGTCGCGCCCACTCTAATTCCAGAAGAAGCGTTCCAGATAATGTGTCCTGACACTCCTCTGCATCCCAGCAAGTTTCGTCTAGTCGCCGCTAAAAATAATGATACCATTATCATCAAAGGAGAAATATCCGTCGATATTATTTACAATGGTAAGCTCAGAAAAAATCTAAAATTGGTTGTAACTGAGTCGTTTCATAGAAATCCTCTATTAGGCCGTAATCGGTTAGGTACATTAAGGGGGGATCCTGCTTTAGGAGGCCTAAAAAAAGCATTTTTGGGGGGGATTTTTTTCGGACAGAAAAAAATAAGAAAGTCTAGCGAACTTTTTAGATTATTTTAATATATCTTTGAACATTATAAAAAAAATTTGTTGAGAGAAAAATATCGGCGGGATTCAAAAAAATAGGCGGGATTTAAAATAACGACGGGATTTAAAAAAATATTGGCGGGCAAGATGGAACTCGTAATTTTTGTCTGAAACAAAAAAACCAAAAAAAATTGAATTTTCATATATTTTTCTTCTAGGTGAACTAAGAAAAACCCGAAAAATTGTCAAATAAACAAATTTTTCTCAAGTTTGAAGAAAATTTGCCTTTTGCAACAACAAAAAAATCATTTCAACTTGCTAAAAAAGTTGTTTGAAATTTTTTTTTCGTAAATCTTTTTAGTTAAAATAGAAGAGAATACAAAAGTGAAGCTAACAAGCCTTGCTTCATTTTTATTGGTCGTCTAGTTTTCTTGCAATCACGCCCCCCAGTTTAGAAAAATCGTAAAAACGAAAACTCGAGAAAACGCGCTTCAAAGTTTACGATAAGAAAAAATGTTAATTTCCTATTACTTACAGTAATAGTACGCTAATCAACTATTCGTGCTTTATAAAGTAAACGGCACTTCTAGGAATTAAAAATATTGTTTCGAAGGACTGTTGAACATTTTCAGGTACACAGTTCGGAGTTGTTAGACCGAGGGGTGGAGCGCGCTTCATCTGCCCGAGCGCTCGTATACTTGCTCGACATCCCACCACTTTTAGTGCTGTATCTTTAAAAATACTGCGAATCAGCCCCTATAACTTTAGATACATATTCTTAGATATATTAGGAATAGATTTAAGCAATAAAAAAAAAAATAGATTTTTTGAGCCTCCTAAAGCAGGATCCCCCCTTAAACTCGTCCTGGCGTGAAAATCTATTATCGTTGAAAAAAAAAGAAATCAACGCATGCGAAACTATAGAGTCGACTAACACCAGTAAAATGCGTTAAAATTGAGAATTGAAATACTCAAAAATTTTGGAGCAAAATAACTCTGAACCTATTAAAAAGTCTCCAGCAAATATAATTTTAAAAGAAAATACAAAAGCTATTTTCCATAGACACTATGAAATACCATATGCTATTAAAGACAAAGTTCTTGAGGAAATTACTAAACTTGAAAAATCTAATATTTTGAAAAAGGTGTCATTTAATAGTTGGGCATCACCAATTGTGGTAACAAACAGAAAAAACCGTAGAATTCGAGTATGTGTTGATTTAAAACTCACCTTGAATCCGTGTATTAAAATAGATCATTATCCTCTTCCCCGTATTGACGATATATTTAATGACATGGTCAACTGCAAGATATTTTGCCTACTTCATTTTTCAAATGCGTATTTACAAATAAGTTTAGAAGAATCATATAGAGAACTGCTCACAGTCACCACTCCATGGGGATTATATCAGCTTACTCGTCTCTGTTTCGAATTATGTTCAGCTCCTGCAATATTGCCAACTATTACCGATCAAACATTAAATGGCATACAAGGAGTACCTGCGTATATTGACGATATTTTTTGCGGCCGATCAACACTGTCAGAATGTTTACAAACAGCGGAGAAAGTTTGATCTCTATTAATCGAATTTAATGTTAAAATTAGTTTTTAAAAAAGTCGTTTTTTTTTGTTGTAAAAAGCATTCCATACTTATGTTTTATTTGAGATGAAGAGGGACTGCATCCAGATCCTGATAAGATCAAGGCCATCAGATCAGCGTCAAGTCTCACCAACGTTCACAATTAAAAGCATTTCTAGGGTTATTACCGTTTTTGCATAGTTTCCTATCAATTCCAGTAGATATATTAGAACCGTTAAATGAGCTAACTCGCGATGGAGTCACGTGGTGCTGGACTGAGGAATGCAAGGAAGCATATGAACAAATAACAAATTTAATTTCCGAAAAATCGACCTTAGTAGTTTATGATCCGTCTCGCAAAACAATAGTAACGGCTGACATTAGAGCGTATGGTGTTGGCGCTGTATGTTCAGAAATTGTTGATGGCCAATAAAAGCATGTCGCCTTTGCGTCTTTTACGCTATCAAAAACTGAAGTGAATCACAGTCAAATTGATCGGGAAGCCTTAGAAATTATTTTTTGAGTTAAGAAATTCCACAAATATGTATACGGAAGAAAAATAATACTAGTCCCGGATCATGAACCTTTAAAATTCACATTCAATCCCAGTAAAAGTTTGCCTCAGATGACAACAGCACGATTATTGCTTTGGTCTCCGGCGTTTGGCACGCGAAAATGAAACCCTTCGTGCCTGCCTTCAAATCGGGTGATTTGAGGAAAGCGAAAGTTAGTTCTAGCGACAAAGATTGATCCTTCTTCAGCCGGGCCTTTAGATCTGAGTACTCCAGATAAGGAATGTTTGATGCATTTTCCTCACCCCTGATAGTAAATTCGAGGCCAAATATTTCAGCATCCTGCTCCGCTGCTTTGTACAGAAACACTTTGTTGCCCACTTCTACGTATTTCCTGACCATTTCAAGAAGAGGGTCTTCTTTATTTGCCTCTGTGTGCGCTGTACCTAGAATGATCCTGTTATGAAGACACTCGGATTCAGCATTCCACGACTACCTTGACGATGCGAGATGTAAAATCGCGGAACTGATCACTTGATGCGCAAGCTTTTATGCATGTGCATAACGGCAAGCATACTCACTACAGATACTTTCTTCCTCGTAGACAGGTCAGCGGACCGAATATGTCGGATAAGACGTTTGTATCTACATCCGAGAGTATTATTCATAAATGTTTCGACCTGAATTCGACTTCGTGGCACGCCCAAGTATGTATAAGTCTCTCCAGCGCAACGTGTCATATATCGCTTCTGTTGACGAGCTCAGGGTCTCCGGCGATGCCAATAAGTTGTCCTCGCTTCAAATAAATCTTAAAGCATTTTTCTAACCCAAAACCCATTCTAATCTCCCGAGTGTGCTTCTCCACAATCTTTGAAACTAGAATCAGTTCTCTGAATTTATAGCATAGATCTTGAGATCATCCATGTGAAATACATGAGTGACCTTCTGCTGTCGATATCCGGGTTTGCCACAGAAGTATTCTTAGAAATGGCGAAGTGCGAAACATAATGGCAATAATGGGAGGCAAAAGAGAAGGGGGCTCATGGAGTCGCCCTGAAAGATGCCTATTTAAAAGTTGATGTTGTTAGTTGTCACACGATGTATTCCAAATGAAATAGTAAACCTGGGTTTTCAAAGGTTGATGAGTCCATGGGAGGTTAAGCAGACAGCTTTCCGTTAGTCAATCCAGGCCATCGATAGGCAACGCTGGTAGGCTGCTGCATCCTCGCAGATACATCTATCGATGAGCAGGTTCTCCCGATATTCTGCTGCCTCCCTTTCTTTTAGCCGCGTTGTTCGTACATCTCTCACCACACAGGTCCGATTTTCCGAACAATGCTATCAGTTGGGATAGCTGTGAAGATCTTATACAGCGAGTTGAGACAAGTTATTGGCCTGTAATACTTAAGGTCAGACAAATTGCCCACCTTTGGGAGGAGCACTGTGCATTCTGCCACAAACCACTCCCGAATAGGCTCTTATGACTTTAGATGTAAGGTAAAAGTGCGGGAAAGATGCTGGTGGCTTGAAGGAAACATCTTCTACCAGAAGCACTTGGTACCATCTTGTCCTGGAACAGAACAGTCCTTCATGCCTCTTAAAACTTTTATCACCTCTTTGGTAGTGATAGGCGGGCATTCCTCTTCAAATGTTATGAGGGCACCTCCTCTGGTTTGGGTGGGTGGTCGACAGTTACAGGAGGATCTAGAAAGAGTTGAAATGGGTCAGAAAAAAACTTTTTATTTTCTCTGACCCACCACTTTCTCCGCTCTAGACTTCATCTACCGTCAGATAGTAACCGTATTTTCTCACCAATATGCTGCATGATGGTGAGCCGCTTCGACTTCTTGAGTATGTGTAAGTCTGTGTATGTGTTGTGATTTCCTGCCAGATGTTATGTTGTCAATCACACATTGAAGACGGATGCGTACTGTCTTGCCAGCCTATCTTTGTGCTGAGTATTGTATGCGTCTTTTAATCTTATTATCAGTCGTTAGTTTTGATTTACAATTGATGGTCCAGAGGTCGGATTCTTCAGAAAAACCTCTACGAATCGCGTCATCCAGTTCAGCCAGATCTTTGAGCTTGTTATAACCCTGGATGATGATATTTCTCCTGATCTTAAAGCATCGATCATCCTCTATTGGATGCCTGCCGCAGTTTCTCTCAGGGTGGCCTCTCATTCTCTATTACCGGCTTGTTTTGGTTGCGGTAGGGTGGACGCTCCACTTATACAGGGTGTCCCAGTACTCAAAAAACAATTTTGTATTTTTGAATTCTAACAAAAAATGTCATCGAAAATAATTATAAAAAATTTGTGCTAAAGATAATAATTACCGAGTAATTAACAATTAAAGATTAATCAATCAGAAGCACGCGTTAGAAGGTCGACAGTCCATGTGCCGCCGACAAGAGTGTGTGCATAAACAAGTTCATTTCGTACAATTTCTCCTCCGTTCGCTTTTCCAGTAGGTTGTGACTCTCTGGTATAACTTCGCACGTCAACGAGATACAAAAATTGCAAAAAATATTTTCCACAATCAACCAAATTAGACAAAATTCTAATGAATTCTGTAAATTCCCTTCAATTTTGTTGAATTTTCGAGAACTCAGTGGAATTCTCCTGAATTCTGAAGAATTCTCTTGAATTCAGCGGAATTTTCTTAAAATCATCGAAATTATCTCTAACTCTGTAGAATTCTTCTGATTTGAGCAGAATTCTTTTGAATTCAGTGGAATTCTCTTGAATTTTGTATCATTCTCATGAATTCAGTATAATTCTCGTGAATTATGTAAAATTCTCTTGAATTCAGTAGCACTCTTTTAAGTTTGGCAGAACTCTCTTCAATTCAGCAGACTTCTCTAACGTTCGGCAGAATTCTCTTGAGATCAACAGCATTCTCTTGAATTATGTAGAATTCTCTTAAACTTTGTTTAATTCTCTTAAATTGAGTAGAATTCTCCTAGGTTTGGCAGAATTCTCTTGAACTTAGTCAAATTATCCTGTTTTCTTTCGTATTTAGCAGAATATTCTTGAAATCAGCAAAATTCTTTCGAATTCAAAAAATTCTCTATAGTTAGGCAGAATTCCCTTGAATTAATCATAATTCTGTGGAATTCTGTATAAATATCTCGTGAATACTGTAGAATTCTCTTTATTTATGCATTCTCTTAAAATCTGTATAATTTTCTTGAAGTCTGTAGAATTCTCTTCAATTCAGTAGCATTATTTACGTGTGGCAGAATTCTCGTGAGTTGAACAGATTTCTCTTGAGATCGGCAGAATTCTCGTGCAATTTGTAGAATTCCCTTGAACACTTTTGAACTCATTAAAAATGTTTAAAAACTTCTAAATTCATTAGAGTAAGCTTGGATTTTTTTTTTAATTCATTAGTCTTTCCAATTTTGATTGTTGTGAACGTTACAAGAAATGTCAATGAAATTCCATTGAAAAAATGCGACACGAAAGAGTCATAATTAAATGCTTGATGATTTCAGTGTAGTACGGAAATCAAGAGAGCTCTACTCAGTTGAAGAGAATTCTGCAGATTGCACGAGAATTCTGTTAATTTTAAAAGAATTCTACTAAATTCAAGAGAATTCTGCCGAACCTTAAAGATTTCTGCTGAATTGAAGAGAGTTCTGCCAAACTTAAAAGAGTGCTACTGAATTCAAGAGAATTTTACATAATTCAAGATAATTATACTGAATTCATGAGAATGATACAAAATTCAAGAGAATTTCACTGAATTCCAAAGAATTCTGCTGAAATCAGAAGAATTATACAGAGTTAGAGAGAATTTCTCTGATTTTAAGAAAATTCTGCTGAATTCAAGAGAATGTTGTCTAATTTGATTGATTGTGGAAAATATTTTTTGCAATTTTTGTATCTCGTTGACGTATGAAGTTACACCAGAGAGTCACAACCTACTGGAAAAGCGAACGGAGGAGAAATTATACGAACTGAACTTGTTTATGCACACACTCTTGTCGACGGCACATGGACTGTCGACCTTCTAACGCGTGCTACTGATTGGTTAATCTTTAATTGTTAATTACTCGGTAATTATTAACTTTAGCACAAATTCTTTATAATTATTTTCGACGCAATTTTTTTGTTAGTCGATCCGTGCACTTGAAAGTGTTGAGATTTTGGCGGTTCATCGTATTGACTCTGTCTTGATTGGCTTTCCCAACTCTAGGGTAGTCGTTATTGTTATCCGCCAACTGTTGGAAGCCTTGCGTGTTCGATTGTTTTGAACTGCACTCAGAACTATGTTTAGTGTTATTTTTGTTGTTCCCACGAGCAGATAGGAAAAGGTTTTGTCTGCCTTCGCAGAGCCCCGCATGCGAAGATAAGACTGTATACTCTCGGAGATCGTCCGATTACCCACAGGCATTGTTTGAGACACCATTCCCTGGTACCATGCAGCATTCGGCACGATTGCTTACGCCTTGGCATAAGGGTTTTTCCTGTGGAACCATCCCTGGACCATTGTCCGCGACTGCTTATTTAGTTTGTAGCCCTATTCAGCAGTAACCCTTGGAACAATGACCCTCTATCCGCAAACCGAGGACGCGTCTGGTAGCCTGGACAAAGGCTTTCAGTCTCGGCTCATGAAGAAACCGGACAGAACAGGACATTTATATATATATTTATATATATATATATATATATATATATATATAAATGTTCGGTTTCGATTTCTCTGGAGTCAAACCGAAGGGCCTATGACAAAGGGACCGAACGCGTCCTCGGGTTGCGGATAGAGGTTCCCTGTACCAAGGGTTTCTGCTGAATATGGTTACACTAATTAATAAGCAGTCATGAAGCCGAAAGCTAAATGGCACCTGGGTGAGGGGCCTCTAACGGTGACTCTGGGATACCGGGCGACCTCTCAGAGTATGCAGCCTATCATGCCCAAAACCTCTGGTTAAGAGATTATGTAAGCGGAGCGTTTACTCTACCGCAACCAGAACAAGCCGGCAACAAAGGAAGAAAGGCGACACTGAGACCAACCACGAGCAGGTATCCAATAGAGGAAGAGCGATGCTTCAGGACCCGGAAAAGCATCAACATTCAGGTTTCTCTCAAGCTCAAAGATCTGGCTGAACCAGACGACGAACTTCGTGAAGATTTTTCCGAAGAATCCGACCTCTACTCTATCAATTGTGGCGTGTATAATACAGCGAGAGCATTGCCGGATGCAAGCCGTAAGACAAAACCAACAGCTAATCATAAGACCAAAAGACGAACGCATCAACTCACCACAAAGATAGGCTGGGCGAGACAGCATGCGTCCCGCATTCGGTGTGTGATTCACTACGTAACATCTGGCAGGAATTTCCCTGCCAAAGTTCGACAGTTCGCGCGCGAACTGCGGATCCGTTATCACATACTTAACAAGTCAAATTTGCTGATCATCAGGCAGCATACTGTTGACAAAATACGAGTAATATCTGACGCTAGCAGAATTCTAGATTCTAGAAGTCTATGCCCACCTATCACTACCAAGGAGGTGAAAAAAGTATTAATAGGCAAGAAGAACCTTTCCGCTCCGGAACCAGATGGTATTAACACCTTCTGGTGGAAGAAGTTTTGTTCAATCCACCAGCATCTGGCCCACATTTTCACCTTATATCTAAAGTCGGAAGAGCCTGTTCCGGAGTGGTTGGTGGTAGGGCGCACAATACTTCTGCCAAAGATGGGAAACATAGCTGACCCAATGAATTACAGGCCAATCACTTGTCTGAACACACTGTATAAGATCTTCACAGCTATCCTAAATGATAGAATTGTTCGGACAATCGGACCTATGTGGCTTAAAGGTTCATCCGCACATCCTGAGGTGCATAGAGAGATTGATGCCACTATCTCTCGCACTTCACCATTCCGAAGAGTACTTTTGCGGCAAACCTGGAAATCAAAAGCATAAGGTCACTCATGTAGTTTACATGGATGATCTTAAGATCTATGCTAAAAATTAAGAGCAATTATAACTAGCTCCAAGGCTTGTCGAGGAGTACTCTCAGGAGATCGAAATGGAGTTGGGGTTAGAAAAATGCTTCAAGGTTTATTTGAAGCGAGGAAAACTTAATGGCATCCCCGAACACCCTAAGCTCGTCGACGGAAGCTCTATACGACACCTTGGGGCTGGAGAGACCTATACATTCCTGGGCGTGCCACAGAGCCGCATTCAGGGCGTGACATCTATAAATGATACTCTCCGAAGTAGATACAAACGTCTCATCCGACAGATTTGGTCTTCCGAACTGTCGGCGAGGAAGACGGTATCAGCAACGAACACGCTTGCCGTTCCAGTTGTACTTTATTCATTTGGAGTGGTTCCATGGACGAAGGACGTGCTCAGCTCCTTTGATATCGGGGCACAAAAGGTTATGCACATGAAAAGAAGCATGCACCTTAAGTCTTTTGTTCCGCGACTCTACATCTCACGCTGTCAAGGTGGTCGCGGAAAACTCAATGTTGAATGTCTTCACAACAGGATTATTCTGGTACAGTACATATAGTCGCGAATGGACAAGACAGTCTTTATAAAGTGGTCAGGAAGCACGAAGAAGTGGGCCATCTAGAAGTGGGCATCTAGGACACACACTATCTAATTGTCCAACTCATGCGTGAACAACCTACATCCGAAGGCACAATGCGGCGCTAAGAGTTCTTTATCACCATCTCTGGCATTCTTACGGCATTAGCCTTAATACCGCTCCACTAAACGCTCCTAGGGAAATAAGAGTCAATTGTCGCAAATGAAAAGTGACGCATATACTGGAACTTCATATTCTCGACAATTGTTTCTGTTGCGCACTCGAGGCCTAACATAGTTCTCCTTGGCATCGAGAAACGAACCATTTTCGTTATGGAATTTTCCGCACCAGCTGAGAACAACATCATGGCCCAGGACAATGAAAAGAAAGAGAGGTATAAAGACCTTATAAGGGAGTTGCAACGGTTATACCCGGAATATTCTGTTAAGCTAATCGTCTTGATCATCGGCGCTCTTGGAGGTGCCAAGTTTTCACTGGCCAATAGCCTGAAAAGCATCCCTGCGTGTCAACAAAATGCTAAGACTCTTGCGGGGGAAATGCAGAGGGCGGTCGTCCTTGGGTCGCTCCTTGTCCTTACGGTACACGCGACTTTTGCCGGATCATCATATTGCGTCCGCCACAGACTGTAACCACCTATCTCACGCTCGTGAGACGTGGTTACGGCTGAAATTTTACCGCAAATGGACGAGACCCTCTTCCTAAAATGGTCGGGAAACACGAAGAAGTGAGGAAAGGAGCATATCTGTACAAAGCAGCGGAAGAGGCTGCTGAAACAATTGGCCTTGACTTCAGTATCAGGGGTGAGCAAAATGCATCAAGCATTATCCATCTCGAGGTCTCAGTTCTGAAGGCCCTAATCAAGAAATCACAGAAGAAAAACTCTCGTGAACAGCTCCTCGACAAGGAGATGCACGGCTTCTTTCACAGAAATCTCAAGTATCAGTCGATGTCGTATGAGCTAACGTTTGCTTCCCTCCAATCAACCGGATTGAAGTTTGGGTATGGCGGCTTTCATTTTGGCGCGTCAAGACGGTGTCATTTCAACTAGAGCATACCCTCGCCACATTTCAAGCCAAGGCATTCCCGATGATAGCTGCAGAGCGTGACAAGCACAGCTTAGTACCTAGAACAGATACTATCCAGGTGTCCCACTTACGCGGGAACGACGCACAGTGGTCCGGATCGTCGAAAAGGTGGTCAAAAGTCGAAATATTATCCGACTGACATGAAATTTATTTTGTAAATACTTTTTGGGTCCCTAATTCCAAATCTGTTTTCAAAATTGCAAAATTAAAAATGGCGGACCCAATATGGCAGCTAACACATTTTGAATGACTACAATTTTATGAAGTCCATTTAAGAAACATTGCGTAGGTTGCTGGTTTTAAATATGTCATAAAAATATCAAAATTCAGAATGGTAAATCTAATACGTTCGTCAAATTGAAAAAAATCCTATAAGAGCATGAAATTTGTTTTATAATAGTTTTTCGAATTCCTGATTTCGAACCTCTTATTCAGTTGTATCGAGTGAAAGGTGAGTCAGTACTGATGAAATAATAATTATTTGAACAAATAAACCATACACAAACATTTATTTAAATATACTCTTTGAACATTGCATAGATATTTAAATTTTTAAATTGTACGCATTTTTGTCGGTTGAACATATATACAAATCATTTACACTATGTTACGAAATTTTACAAAATTCGTGTTCATTTGATTTTCATGATATTTCTTTCTGTATTTTGAAACGCTCATTCTGAAACTAATCTTTCCTTTTTCGCAGGATCAATATATTTGGAGATATTGAAGATTAAATGTTCACTATCACATAAAAAATGTAAAAATCATATTGCGAACTTGCAAAAACGTAAGAAAAGGTATATGGCAATTTTGAATTAGGAACCTTTAACATTTCCGAATTGTTCGATACAAGGTTTAACAAACATAAAAAAGGACACTTCATTAGAATAACAACAATTGCATTGACGGCTTTACCTACCTGATGTAACTTTCTTTACAGTCGTGGGGCACTCGGGCCTCACTGTCACTAGCACTATCCGGTTCAAGATCTCTTAGGCACCTGTCACAATACCCAGGAAACAGGTCCATTATAGGAATTACCTCCAACACCTATATTTTTCACTTCTGTTAAGAAAACCTAGTCCGTGGTTGTAGTACCATTGTTGAATCATTTTAAAGTTACCATGTGAGAACATTTTCCTTTATATTTTTTAAATTATATTTGATAATTGTTTAAAATAAATTAATTTACAAAAAAAACATTAACTAAATAGAATATTGAATATCTAAATAGGAAAACACTGAAAACTGTGTAAATTAAAATTACTATGTCATAAAATTGTTATAATAGGCAAACACGCGCCTCAACTCGCGCAAATTCCTGCCCGTGTGGCCTTCGTAATTAGCGTCCCATTTGAAAAGTCGCAAATTGCCGCAAAAATCCTGTATGGAAATCAATTTATTAATTCTTTCACAACAACTTAGCGTTTCCACATTTCGCGGCAAAGCCCAGCAACTTAATGTTTTTTCAATCGAAAGCTGATTGAATGAGAAATATTTTTACCCGAAAAACATTAATAAAAAAAATTAATAATGTTGATAAATATTAAATGTTTAACACGTGAATCACTCAAAGGAGATAATACACTACAATTCTATATAACCATTTTTTAAATATTTTTTACTGGTGTTGATACAGCATCTCCTAAAGTTGAGGTATATATGGGTATACATTAGGCGTTGGGAGCGATTTCTCCAATTTGTTGAACTTTGAAACCTGAAAAATTGCTCAAAATAATAATATTTTTTTATTATTTTTGTACTCTCATGTGCTTTAGATACTCGTTAATGGATTGGCATCGATATTTCATAAAAAAAATAAAACTCATTTTTTGACTTTTGACCACCTTTTCGACGATCCGGACCACTGTGCGACGTATCACTGCAGACATAATGCGGCCCTGAGATTGCTTTATTACCATCTTTGTCGCTCTTACAGTGTTGGCCACGAGCCTGCCCTGCCAAACGCTCCGAATGAGATATACTCTATTCACCGAGAGAACAAATTTCTGAAACGACGAAATTTCGTTCTCTGCGCGCAGCTTGTCAAAGAAGGGAAATCGTAGCCGTGAGTATTTGGCTGGAAAGTCCCTTAATATTTATGGCCTATTATAACCGTCACGTATGGTCCGCTCATCTGTCGACCGAATGAAAAAAATTTGTCGACGCCTTCTTTCATAAAACCTTGCGCGACCGAATTCGTTCTCTCGGTGAGCAGAGTATAGAGTGAATTTTCCAAAATGAGAAGTGCCAAATTTTCTGGAACTACGATTTTCGGACAACACTCTCCGTTGCACACTCGAGGCCTGACATCGTTCTCAAAGACTTCGAGAAAACGAACTATATTCATGATCAAATTCTCGGCTCCCGCCGACTACAACATCACTGCCAAGGAGATGGAAAAGGAGGAGAGGTACCAAGACCTTAAAAGGGAGCTGCAACGACTATACCCAAAATATTCAGTTAAAGTGCTCTCAGAGGTGCGAAACTATCACTGGTTCGTAACCTTAAAGCCATACCAGCGTGCTAAAAATGTGCCAATTCCCTTGCGAGATGGATGCAGAATTCTCTCATCCTTGGGTCGCTTCGTGTCCTCAAGACACACGAGGGATTCACCGGCCTGTCGTTGTGATTTCGTCGCGCCCTGGGGCCATCCATCTGTTGGTCGTGAGACGTGGGTGTCATTTTTATATTGCAGTTGCTCCCAGTGAGAACATAGGGTGATTCTTTTATCTTGAGACATCGAAGTAGCTCAAGAAATACCCGTCTAACGAAAAAAATATTTCCCATAAAAACTTGTTATTTTCGAGGGGAAAAAGGCTACCTCGCAAAAATTTACCCCACACCCCACTCCTGGGGGCGGGAGAGGGGGGCGGGGACTTTAAGACTTTAAACGGGAATCTATATTTCTTATTATAGATTCAGATACCTCATAAAATAAAAGGTAAGTTTTATTTAAAACATTTTTTCAGTTTGCGCCAGATGGCGCTGCATTGGCAAGAAATGACATTGTTGACGGTTCGAAGAATGCGCTTCCAAACGAAAGATTAAGAAGACAAAGAGTCGGTTTGTCTGGGTTGATTCGTACGGAATATTGAACATCTTTTAAACTGTATTAAATTAAAATATTTAACTAACCATTGTTGACAAAAATGACAGAGGACAAAATATTTTTGTTGTGGCATAAATTAGCATTCAAATATTGCATGTTGTTTATGTTAATAGGAGCATGTGGTAATTCTAGCTGCACGCACCTGTCTTAATCACTCGTATTTTCAACTCGTATTTCACGCGGTTTTTACATTCTCATCATAATGAGAAGGTATTGGTTTTATGTGAAGAATAACTTTCGCGGATTCTATCAAATGTCGACGTTTTGAGGCCCCCGAAGTCAGAAAAAATAGTTTTTACGTCGGTGTCTGTCTGTCGTCGTGTCGCTGTCATCGTGGTCGTCTATATACCGAATAACTTTTGAAACAATAGTCGGATTGGATTGTGCATTGGCACACAGTTTCAGGGACCAAAAGGAAAGATCCAGTTCATTAACCAGCTATTTTAGATGAAAATTAAAAAAGTTGGAGAATTTTCAACAATTTTTAGACCATTTTTTCAAAATTCAGAAATTCTATTTGCGACCGTCCGTAGTACGAAAAAATTCGAGCAAATTATCCTCACGACTTTTTTACATTCACAGAAAATTTTAAGAGTTATAGCATTTTCAAAATCCAAAAAAACAAACGAAAATTAACATTTTAAGCCAAAAAATGCACAATAAAGAAAAAAGTCAAGAGAAGAAAAATGTTGCTTTTTGAAAGTCCCTCAAGATTATCAAAACAACTTTTTGAATTTTCTTGAAAATTCGAAAATTCAAATTTTGATCGCACAAAAAATAATGAATTATTACATTCTCATCATAATGAGAATGTATTGGTTTTATGTGAAAAATGACTTTCGCGGATTCCATCAAATGTCGACGTTTTGAGGCCCCATAAGTCAGAAAAAATAGTTTTTACGTTGGTGTCTGTTTGTCGTCGTTGTCATCGTCATCGTCGTTGTCGTCTGTATACTTTTGTAAGCCCTAGGGAAAAAATGAATAAACGAACATTGTTCACCCGAAATGGAGCTGCAAATTTATTCTGAATCCTCCACGTCTTCCCTGCTCTCAGTTTCCGAGAGGCAGACAATAGGAAGGCCGCAAGGCCCACTATTCTTCCTGCTGACGACCTGCGTCCCTGGACACGAATCGTAGGTGATCCGATTACTTTGCTTTCAAGATAAATTTTTTTCTGAACATGTCACATTTTTGGGATTTCGCTCATACTCTACGGACGCCAAATATCGAATTTTCCTTTTCTTGTTGTGAAAATTAGTATGCGCAACTCAAATTGCGGATCGACAGATTCACCATGAAAAAAAATCTACATAGAAGCTTAAGAAAAAATGGTCTCAAAAATTTTTTAAATGCACTAACTTTTTGAATTTTGATCTAAAATAGCTGTTTAACGAACTTGTTTTTTTTCTTTTTAGGCCTTAAAAAAGTGTGCCAAAGCACAATCCAATCTGATTATTTTATTGAAAGTTATCGTGCCTACAGGCCACAGACAGACTACAGACTACAGAATACAGACTACAGACAGACAGACACCCTCGCAAAATCGTTTTTTCTGACTCAGGGGGTCTCAAAACGTGGAGATTTGATGAAAACCGACTAAGTTAGACAAAACCTTCTTATTATGATGAGAATGTAAAAAGTTGACAGCACAATACCGCATGAATTAGGCTTAAGAATATTCTAGCGCCGCCAACTTCATGCTGCTGGGGCAGATCGAGCGCCCACCTGACCTGCTTTGAGGGGGGGGGGGGTGTCCGTTCAGAAAATTTGGGGATATATTGGATGTATAAAGTAACTGAAAACGTAAAAAAAGAAGGACAAATAAGTGAGTGAAGAAAGTAAAATGAGACAGGCAGAGCGTGCTTAAATACATAATTCACAGGATTAAATTTATATGTATCAACCAGTTCACCAATATTATATATGAGATTACCATTTCCTAAGAGTCTCGTAATTTTAAGGAGTAGAAAATAGTGTGCTCCTGATATATTCCTTTGATGTTGCGAAAAAAAAATTGATGAGCAGTTCGAACTCGAAAGTTCATTGCCTCACTACCCGATGCGGGTAGTGTTTCTAGGTGGATATTTACTACCAATGTGGGCCCACGACACCCGCGACAGGCCAACAGCACGCAGTTTTCCTGAACGGTCACCCATCCAAGTACTAACCGCGCCCAACAATGCTTAACTTCAGTGATCTTACGAGAACTGGTGTTTCCAGCGTGGTATCGCCGTTGATGTTGAGAAGCACAAATAAAATAGGCACAAACAACTAAGAGTATCATGCCATAAGGGTCCAAACACATTTTCAAGACTAGACAAGAGAAGCAAAACACGTTCTCAAAAATCGTATTTATAATTTAAAGAAAAAGTGAGAAAGCGCTTTCAAAATAAATAAGTGCTGAATTCATCCCTAAAAAGTTTTTCTGGAAAATTTAATTAGTTTCCGACAAAGTGGAGGTGGAAGTTTGTTTTCGCTCGAGGCCCTCGAGGAACACGTTTTCTCAAATTTGAACAGTGACGAAAAATCGAATTTTAAATTTAAGAAAAAGTGAGAAATTTCTTTCTAGCTTCTGATTTGCAGAATCGATACAAAAAGTTTCATTAACAAATTTGCTTAGGTGTTTAGCTTGATACAACTGCGCACGCGCACAGGGCCCTATGCCCTATATTTATGGGTTAGGCTCTTATGACAAGCTACCCTTGAAATGTCATTTAGAGAAAAACGAGATCAGGATTCAATAACTTGACATTTATTTAAATTGACGATTTTAACAATCAGAAATAAATATTATATAAAAACTTTTTGTTTACTTCTGGTCAGGCAGGCCATGCTCTTGAATTCGTACAGAATTCGTTAGCCTATAATAATGATTTCGATTATTTTTAACTTATAATTATAGTCACTTATACCATCATTTGTAAGAAAAATTATCTTATTATATATCTTATTATTATATTATTATATATTATTATATTATATATCTTATTATATTATTATATATATTAGTTTTGGTTTAAATTTTACTTTAACTGATGCTAAAATGAAAATGCACTATTTAATTATAATTATAAATAACGAAATTTCAACATTTTTCCACTGATATTGATCTATTCCAGTATTCTAGTAGTTTTGCAGTTTTAATAGGGATTATTCCATATGGGTAAGGCAGCGTTCCAATTGAGAATGAAAACATCCACCGCGCCAAAATTGGCGCTGCGGTGTCATATAAAAATGGCCGCGGAAGCCATATGTGACGCGATCCGAGAAAAGGGACCTACTAGGCAAAAGTGAAATTTTACAGGGCAAGAGATTGAAGAAATCCCGAGCTCGACGCAGTGAAGCGGAGGAGAAGCCTGAGAGGGGAATTCAGACCCCCACTCCTTACAGTTCGACCGAGTTTCCCCACTCTCTTCTTCTCTCGTTCGCGCGCCGGCAATCGAGTCCAAATTCCCACCATAAGTGTATTTGGACCTTATTCTTTATTTTCTAAAAACTATTCGATTGAATTATAAAATCATAAATAAATGTATAATGACTTTATTTTTGAATTAAAAAGCTTTTTCAAAATGAAAAATAATATCTAA
>CAKNYM010049738.1:68804-112342 GCA_932195095.1 Andricus curvator
TAGAAGGAATAGGTGAAAAAAAGGAACGTTTCCACATCTCTTTAATATACCGGAAAATAAAAATTATTGTGGACCTCTTCCAGCAATTAAATTTTATTCTCCGGGTACAATGTCGAAAAAAGCTCGGAAAGAATTTTTAAATTGGTACGAGGAGAAAAGTAGTGATCCAGAGTATCAATTTAATTTTTGGGAAGAGCTTGTTTCGTATTGTAAGAACGACGTCCATATTTTGTGTTGTGCATGTATTGCGTTTCGCAAAATATTTCTCGAATGTGGAGATGTTTGTCCTTTTGCAGAGGCTCCTACGATTGCATCGGCTTGCAATCGATTCTTTCGGAAACATTTTTTGCGAGAAAATATGATTGGGATAATTCCAAGAGGTGGCTATAGGTGGAGTGATACCCAATCCAGGGTTGGCGTTGAGTGGCTATTATCTATGGAGCGCGATCTTGATATTGTTATTCGTCACGCTGGTAGAGCTCGAGAGCATCGTCTTCAAGAAGGCCCTATAGTAGATGGCTTTTTTGAAGATGAAACTACGAGAACTCGTCGCGGGTTTGAATTTCATGGTTGTTTCTGGCATGGTTGCAAGCTCTGTTATCCCATTGACAGAGATAAAAAACTTGCAAATACTGCAGAAACCATGAATGACCGATACGAAAAGACACGTGCGCGATCGGATAAAATAAAAAGATACGGTTATGAACTCACACAGATATGGGAATGTGAGTTCAATCGCCTAAAAAATACGGACAACAATCTCAAAGATTTTTTGAATAAGCATCCTTTATGAAAAACTAATAAAGTATTGAACCATCGCGATGCATTTTACGGTGGTCGTACAGGGAATACGAAATGCTTTTACGAAGTGAAAGACGGCGAGATCATCGCATACAAAGATGTTTGTTCTCTGTATCCGTACATCTCGAAAGTCGGAAAATTCCCTGTAGGTCACCCAACCGTATATGTAGGGTCAGAAGATTGCAAGAACTTTACAAGTCCTGATTTTTATCTTAAAAACGTCGAAGGTTTAGTACTTTGTACATTTTTACCGCCGCGGAAACTTTATCATCCTCTTTTGCCGGTTCGTTTACATGAGAAACTCATGTTTTCTCTCTGTCGCACATGTTGTGAAACTCTGGAACAGGGAGAGTGTTCGCATGAAGATGAGTCACAGCGTGTGTTGGAAGGTACATGGGTTTCCGATGAGTTGAAAAAAGCTGTGCAATTGTGTTACAAGATTGTCGATATTTCAGAAATATGGCAATATGACGTAGTACAGTATGATCCAATTACGCACAAGGGAGGTCTTTTTGAAGGATATATTAATATGTTCTTAAAGATCAAACAGGAGGCAAGTGGTTGGCCATCATACTGTATTGATCAAGTTTCAAAGCTCGAATACATTCGTCAATATGAGTTGGCGGAGTGTATTAAGCTCGATCGTGAAAGAATTATAAAAAATCCGGGTCTGCGTTCCGTCGCAAAACTGTGTCTTAACTCTTTCTGGGATAAGTTTGAAAAACGTAATAATTTACCGCAAACAGAAATTGTACGCACGTGAGAGAAATTATTACGTCTCCTCTCTAACCCAGAAATCGAGGTTAAAGATGTCATGCCTGCAAATCAAAGCATGTTGTACGTTTTGTTGGGTGTACAGGAAAGAAGCCACTGCCCCAGCACCTAATACAAACGTTGTCATTGCAGCGTACACCACTGCTCAGGCACGATTGAAACTGTACGAATATTTAGAACAGTTAGATCGTCGTGTCTTATATTATGACACAGATTCGTGCATATATGTCACTCGCGGAACCGTTGATGAGTACACCCCACCTGTAGGTTGACTTTTGGGGGACTTGACCGATGAGTTGGAAAAAGATTATGGAGTCGGGTATCGAACATGAAAAGGCGTAGGATAGAGAATTATGATTCTTTGCCCTACGGATATAAATCCGACTAAATATAACTGTTTTTAGATATTTATTTGATTATTTATTTAATATATTCGGTATTCACCACCCTAAAGATGCTATGACTCACATGTCTAGAGTTCAAAAAGGTATGCATGAATTAATTATATTGATAAATTACGCCGATTTCAATCTGATTTTTTATTTTACAGATTGCAGCGATAAGATTCCCATCACAGATTACTCTCCCTGTCTGGGCGACGATGAAAATATCAGCGATTGTTCGACCATTACCTTTGACAGTGATGACGACGTAGAATGGTCTAACTCAACCAGTGTGACACCAGCTCAGAGAGTTCGGACTGAGAGACGAAGTCAGTTTAGAACACACCCCTACATTCAGCAATCGACATTTGCACTCGTAAGGTCTCCCTCTCCTTTCCTACCAAACATAGACGAGTCACTTCCTTCCACATCCCACAGTATATTTGTTCCTGAACCTAGTCCCGTCCCAACTTTACCCATGTATGACGATTTCCCTTTTGGTCCACCTCCACCTTACGAGTCTATTTTTCCCGAGAATTTGTAATCTCTCTCTCTTTACTCTTATTTTTAATCACTATTTTCATTGTAAATATTCCAGTAGTTTTAATAAAAAAACTTATACTTTATATATTGTGTATGTGCTCACTCTATTATCCTCATACTCACCGTATTAGAAATAAACTAGATCTAAATTTTAATATTAAATTTATATCTTACTTTTTATTTTCCAATTAAATCATGTTTTGATTCTAAACGTCTTAAAGTTAGAAAAATTATAATTAATTATACTCTTTATTGTAAGAATATTTAATGAAGTATATCTAATTATCTCTCTGAAATCTATATCACTAATTTAGTTTCATAATTTTTTTAAATCATTTCCGAGTTTTAATTTTTACGACTTTCTTCTGTAAGTTGAGGAATTGGCATTATTCAGAAAAAAATACAATACAATTTCTTGATACATATATTATGTACATATTTATAACTTAAGAATACATCGAAATACTTTGATTTTTTTCGCAATATCGTCTTAAAGAACTTCCAAAAATAGTTAATCTTAGGGATTTAATTATTTGATGACAATGCAGATTCTTAATCACTCGGTTACTTAATAAGCTCTGGAGAAAAATAAATATTTCATTCGAGGCCGTTCAAATAATACGTAATGTCTTTGGGGGGGGGGGGGCACGTCGAGCGTTACGCCAATGTTAAACTTACACAAACTTAATATAGGAAAAGCTAAATTATAAACTCTAAAATTCTAACGAAGAACCTAGAACTTAATGAAGGAAAGTGTCCTTGAAATTTTCACTCAATATCTTTTGTTAGCTTTAGTAAATTTTCCGAGTACCCCATCCTTTGAATTTAAAGATTAAACCTGGAGACGTAAAGAAAAGCAGGTATATATTTCGGGCGAGAGGGCGGGGCACTTCTAATACTCCTGTTAGAGTTAGAATAGTTAGATCCCACCGAGGGATCCCACTGATTTTGTTATTTTTCCTTAAATATTTTCTATTTTTTTATACCGTCATATCTACCTATAATTCTTTCAATTTCTTATAATTTCAAAAGAAAATTTTTATTTTGTATAATGAAGTATATCAAGGTATAATAGGTCAATATAAATTGAGAATTAAATTCTCTGTTATATTAATTTCAAATTTATAATTTAACCTAAATTGAAATTGTTACAAAAATTAGTTCTCCGATTGCTATAATTAAATATACATTACGCTATTAATTAGTCAAATATATTTAATAAGTAATTGTAAGAAAAACTTGAAGACTTTAAGTTGTACACCCTTTGAACGAAACAGAAAGAAAATTTAAAGAAGAATAATAAGCATTGCAAAACTGAACATATTAATGAATTTCGTATTGACAAAGAGAATAAATTTTTTTTTGTGTAACGCTTTCAAAGAGAGGTTCAATATATTTCTTTAATTCAAAAAGTCTAAATTTGGGGCAACTAAAATGTGACAGAGTAAAAATGAACCTTTAAAAATTAGAAGTGTCTACAATCTACTAGATGTACATGGATGTGCATAGAGCCCCTTCGTCCTGAAATTCATACAGAAAAAATCCAGCTATTCGCACCGAAATTTCTGTACACGCGCTGTAGCCACGTCATTAAAAATTGTACACTTTAAAAATTGAAACGTTTAAAGTGAAAAATGTTTAATGACGTATTCAACACAATTAAAAGTTGAAATTAAACTTAACAAAACTGAGCAGTGTGATCTTTTATATAAAAAATATATAAATATATATATATATAAATAAATAAAAAAAAATAATAAAAAAAATATATATAAATAAAATATATAAAAATACCGTCCATTTTTATTCACAGTTTATTCATAAAACTTGAAAAAATAAATGAATATTATGCGCTACGAATACATTTGTTGGAATATATGCGTACATATATACATATCCAATACACGTATCTTGTGTATGAGTTATAGCAAATGTGCAGTACTGCTGCGCACTGTGTCACGACCAGTTTTATGCCCAGTCTCAGAGAGAGTGGATGTATCAGTTGTAGAGTCGGGTCAGATTGAATAAAACCTTTTTTTCTATAATTCGCGAAAAAGTGCCAGTTTTTCCACCTGTTTTTGGTGTAAAAAGTTACCGATTTTTGCTCGATGACGTGGCGCATGCGCAGTGCCGACCTTTCCGGGCAACAGTGACAAAAGTGGACAGATGCAGTGGAAAAAGTAAATGGACAGTGATAAAAGTGAGGCACAGTGGAAAAAGTAAATGTTATTTCGGGTGGGTTCGTGCTGCCTCGGGTGGACTCGTGCATCGTGCGCAGCCAACTTCATTCTATTTTCCGACTGTCGTCCCTAACCTAAAAGCAATTTCCTGAAAAGTCTCGAGTTGTGTATTTTGTATGTACTTTTGTCACTTGACAAAAGCAAAAAAACACCGTCAGTTTCTCCGAAAATACTGTGCTTGGTTTTTTTCACGAAAAATCGGAAGTTTTGAAGCCCTCAACTTTATGGGCCAACTATTCAATTGTGAGAACCAGCTTATTATTACTGCCATATTATTGCCATGGTTTTGATAATTACCATTGTCATTGTTGCGCCAATCGACAAAATATCGCCTTCTTTTTACACAAAAAACAGGTAAACAAAAACTAGCACTTTGTAACAAATTATAGAAAAAGTATCGTGTCCCACACATTGAAAAAGCGACGATTTAAAACTCGTGTGATAGCCACCCTCGCTCCGCTCGGGTAGCTAACTTCACACTCGTTTTAAATCTCTCGCTTTTTCAACTTGTAGCACAATATACTATTATTTCTTCATCAACTGGACTGATGGTCTTTTCATTCCACCACCTCACCTGCCTAACTTCTAACAACATTCTGTGGAAGTGCCCTTTAAACTGTTTCAAACCAATCGAGTGACGATCGAGGCGCCGTTAGTTCGGCTTTGTGCCGCTGTGGACAAACTGTAGCACACGTTTTTCTAACTACAGAATGGGTCGTGGCATACCCCTGGAGATAAGTGATTTATATCAATTACTATTAAATTTGAGGAGAAATGAAAACCTAAAAAAATGTAATGGAAATTTATAAATTTTTAAAAATTCTCCGGAAATTTGTGAAATTTTCGTACATTTATGCAATTTTCGGCATTTTTTGTGGAAATGCGTGCAATTTTTAGAAATGTACGGAAATTCATGAAGTTTTCGTAAATTTATGAAAATTTATTTTAAAAATTTTGAAATTTATAATATTTTGGAAATTTTTGTAAATTCATGAAATTTTCGGCAATTTGTCGAAATGCGTCGAATTTTTAGAAATATATAAAAATTCATGAAGTTTTCGGAAATTTATGAAAATTTATAAAGAATTTGAAAATTTATCAAAGTTTTGGAATTTTGTGGACATTTTCGGGAAGTTTATGAAGGTTTGGTGGAATTCATGAAAGGCTATGAAAATTTATGTAATTCATGAAAATGTTTGAAAATTGTAAGATGTATTTGTGGACATTTTCAGGAACTTTTGAAAGATATACACATTTATCATCTATTACCAATTTTCTGAAGGCTGGTGCCCTTCTCAGCATACAACACAAACCTCCCCTCTAATGACAGAAGTTTGGTGGGACTGGCGTTATAACATTTCTTGCATCAAGTTGGTAGTTAGGCGTACACTTTATACAATGAATAAGAAAAACAATTAAGTAGCCTCGGAATGGAGTGAAATTTTGATTGGCGAAAGACATGCATCCGACGAAGGTAAAGATAAAGTTTCAGGCACTAAATAAAGACTGGGTGTTTAGATGCCAGAGGGCTGAATGATCTCAAAGAAAGAGAATTACGAGAAACAGTGCACGAGAGAAAGATAGATATCTTATGTGTTCCTGAAACAAAGAAAACGGGATGCGACACTAAAATAATAAAAAAAGAGAATTTAGAGAAAGGACTCAAAATGTAGTAAGGAATAGATAACGAATAACATGGTTCTGAAAAATTAGTCTGATTATGAATGAGAAAGCAAGGAAGCATGTCAAGAAGCATGGATTTGTATCTCCCAGGTTGTTGTAGTTTAGAATGAAAGTGGGAATCAGAAAATTATTTATTATAGCGTGTCACGCCCCAGCTGATGGTGAAGCTTATGCTTATAAAAGGTTTTGTTTATTACAAATACTTGGTTTAGGCATTAAATGAATCACATGTACACCTGGTGCAGAGCAGATAGCCACAGTCTAATTCACTTTGTTGTTGCGGATGAAAGATTAGGAGAGCTAGTTAAAGATACAGGGGTTATTAGGGGTTCTGAATGTAAAACTGATCATTACCTTTTCGTCTAAAAAATGATCTTAGGTTAAGGATGGAGAAGAAAGGGAACCAAAAAAGCGAAACAGGCGCGAATCAAGATTAAAAATGTACAGAAAACGAAAGTGCAAACAGCTTTTCAGAATAGGATATACGAACACATGGATAAGGCAACTTGGAAGACGCTGATACACAATAAAGATATAAAGGGCGCATGGACTATGCTCCGGGATATCATTGTTAGGAGTGCGCCTGAAGTGTGTGATACTGCGGTTGTAGGAAGAATGCCTAGTGATGCGTAGTGGAATTAGGAAATCCGCGTAGCTGTCCACGAAAAAAAGCAAGCGTATCTAGGAAAGTTCAGCATTACATGTCTTAGCAATGAGGAGAGAAGTTGACTCCAAAATTATTACAGAGACAGAAACAGGAAAGTAAAAGTACTAGTTAAAGAAAGTAAACATAAAATGAAAACAGAAGAAAAGAAAATGCAAATGGATTTTGAAGGAAGTAAGAAACTGTTTTATAAATTGGCGTTGATCGCTGTGAAAGGAAGTAGTAGTACTGAGTTAGGCAGCATGAGAAATAGCAAGGGTGAAATGGTATATGATACAGACGAGATACTAAACTCTCTGAGGGACTCTTTCAAGGAATTATTGGGAGGTAAAGATATAGGACAGCACAACTGCGACATAGAACACGATACGTTAGAAACCCGTTCAAGAGAATCTGTGCCTCTGAGGTTACGGAAATAATTAAGAATTAAAAAAATGGCAACGCTGGAGGTGTAGACAGTATTAATGCTGAAATGCTTAAATACGGTGGCGACTGCATACATCACTGTTTGTGCGAGTTGATAAATATATGTATTGAGATGGGAGAAATTCCAAATGACAGGACCAAGGTGATTATCGTCTCAATATACAAAAGAAAGAGAGATAGAAGTAACTGCAATAATTACTGAGGTATCATCTTACTGTGTACCGTAAGCAAAATATATTAAAAAGACTTATTCATAGGGTAATTTAAATAACAGAAGAAAAGATATGATAATTTCTGTGTGGACTTATGCCAAGACGATATTGTACGGATCAGACATTTAGCTTGAAACAGATCAGAGAAAAAAGTTTGAGAGAAAATAAAAATGTTTTCTGTGCATTTGTTGAACAAGAAAAAGCGTTTGATAAGGTGGATAGAAGTGAACTTTGGGAAGTTCTGAAAGAGTGCAGAGTCAATGGATTGCTCATATAAGCAATAAAAACAATATATGCAGGTAGCAAAGCGAGTGAATGAGACTGTCTCCCGGTAGAACCGTGGTAATTCACACCTATGGCTACGTCTCACGACCGTAAGATGGCTGGCTACAGGGCACAACGAAATCACAACAACAGGGCAGCGAAACCCTGGTGTGTTGAGGACACGAAGCGACCCAAGGATGACAGCTGTCTGCATCCATCTAGCAAGTGTTTTGGCATATTTTTGGCACGCGGGTGTGGCTTTAAGGTTAGGAACCAGTGATAGTTGCGCACCTCCAAGAGCAACGATCACAAGGCCAATCACTTTAACCGAATATTTTGGGTACAGTCGTTGCAACTCCCTTTAAAGGTCTTGATAGCTCTCTTCCTTTACCTTCTCTTTGGAAGTGATGTTGTATTCGGACGGAGCCGAGAATTCGATCACGAGTATAGTTCGTTTTTCGAAGTCTTGGAGAACGATGCCAGGCCTCGAGTGTGCAACGGAGACGGCTGTCCGAAAATCGTAGTTCCAGAAAATTTGACATTTCTCGTTTTAGACAATTAACTGTATCTCCCTTGGGGCGTTCGGCAGGGCAGGGTCGCGGCCAACACCGTTAGAGCATCTAAGATGGTAATAAAGCACTCTTAGGGCCGCACTATGTCTGTACATATACGTCGTTCCTGCGTGGGTCGGACACCCCGATAGTATGTGTTCTAGGTACTCAGCGTGTGCATGACATGCTCTGCACCGATCACTGGGAACAACTTGACATAAAATGCGGTCACGGTATGCTAAGGTGGAAATTACACCGTCCTGGCATACGAAAATAAAACCCTCTGCACCTGAGTTAAGCCCTGATGATCTGAGAGAAGCAAAAGTTTGCTCCTTCGACAAGGACTGTTTTTCTACATTTCTGTGAAAGTTTCCGTGCATTTTCTTGTTGAGTGGCTGTTGGTGAAATTTTACAATCTCTGCTTTCTTTACTTCGGCTTTCAGAAGTGAAGAATCTAGATGGAGTTATGCACTTTCCTTACTTCTGATGTTAAAATTCAGGCCAAGGGTCTCAGCCGCTTGCTCCGCGGCTTTGTAAAGGAACGCCCCTTTGCCAATCATCTCGTGGTCCCTGACCATTTTTAGGAGAGGATCTCTGCCATTCGCAACGAAGTAAGCTGTACTCAGAAAAATTCGGTTATGAAGACACTGGAGATTCAGAAGTCCACGTCCGCCTTGACGGCGTGAAATTTATAGTCGCGGAACTGACGAAATGATATGCAAGCTTTTATGCATATGCATGATCTTACGTGTGGAGCCATCAAGGGACTTTAGCTCGTTCTTCGTCCATTGAACCACCCCAAACGAGTAGAGTAGAACCGGGACGCCAAGCATGTTAGTACCAGATACCTTGTTCAACGCCGACAGATTAGAAGACCAAATCTGTCGAAGAAGATGCTTGTATCTGCTTCGGAGAGACTCCTTCACTGATGTTACGTCCTGAATGCGGCTTTGAGGCACGCCCAGGTATGTATAGGTCTCTACAGTATTAAGATGTCTAATAACACTTATATCCAATGGCTGAGTTTCCTTGAGAACGCCAGTAATCTTTTCTTTCTTCAGATTAATTTTGGCACACTTGTCCAAACCAAAGTCCATCCCAATCTCTCATGTGTAGTTCTTTACGATATTTATAGCAGTTTGAAGTCTGTTTTTACCAGAGGCATATATCTTCAGGTGAACCATAGAAAATACATGAGTGACCGTATGCTCGCGGTGATTAGTGTCGCCACAGAGGTATCCAAAAGAATTTCGTAGAGCGAGATATAGAGGCAGAAGTGTGATGCAAAAAAGCAAAGGGCTCATGGTATCACCTTGAATGACGCCCCTCTGGAAGGTGACGTTGTTCGTTGTCACACGATAATTTCTAGATGAGACAGTAAATCTGGTTTTCCAAAGAGGCATCAATCTCTCTATGCATCTCACTATGTGTGGATGTACCTTCAAGCTTTCCAACAGACAGATGATAAGTATATGAGAGGTTGAATCGAAAGCTTTCCGGTAGTCAATCCAGGCCATTAACAGGACGCGCTGATGGGCTGCAGCGTCTTTACAGACACACCTGTCAATTAGCAGGTTCTCTCAACAACCTGCTGTACCTTTTTTGGAGCCACGTTGTTCGTACATCTCTCGCCATACAGGCTTAATTTGTCCAGTAGTGGAAAAGTTCTTTGTGCCTCTAAGTGCTTTTTTCACCTCTTCGGGAGGGATTGATGGACATTCCTCCTCATATTTTATGAGGTTGTCGCAAAACTCCTTGAAGCGGATGATATTGTCAGTATCTTCTTGCAACTCTAGTGTTTTCGGAATCTTGTATACCTCTCTCCAAAAAGTCTCTACCTCCTTGGGCTTGGGTAGAATTTTTAGAGAAACTGGGAGAGCTCTGCAGAGGCGCGATGGGTCATCGAGAAATTGTTGATTCTCCCTGATCCATCTCTCCCTCTTCTGTATTCTCCACCTTGCATCAGATAACAGCCGTATTTTGTCAACAATATGCTGCTTTATTGTCAGCAGCTTTGACTTTTTCAGTGTTTGATTCAAGATCCTTAGTTCTTGGGCAAGCTTTCGAACCCTTTCCGTGAAGGGTCTACCAGATGTTATGCAGTCAATCACACATTGAACACGAGACGCATTCTGTCTTGCCCATATAATTTTCTGGTTCAGTTGATGCAAGCGTCTTTTGATCTTTTGATCCATCGTCGGTTTTAGCCTTCGATTTGAATCAGCCAAAGCTCTCGCAGTACCATAAAGTGAGCAATTGATGGTCCAGAAGTCGGACACTTGTTGAATATCTCCACGAAGGGAGGCATCCATTTCAGCTAGATCTTGGGACTTAGGAGAAACTTGAATGTTAATGTTCCTCCTTGTCCTGAAATCGCGATCGTCTCTCAGATGGTGCCTGCTTTCCGCGGTTGGTCTTAATGTCGCTTCCTGATCTTCGTCTGCAGCTTGATCAAGCAACGGTTGGGGAAGCGCTCCGCGTGCATATCCATTTTTCCGAAGATAGTCGGCTTGATTTTGCAAAGACTGGTGCGAAACGTGCTGGAGCTCTGGGTATTTTTGGCACCACAGAGTGTGCATACGCGCCATAAAGCCTCGGTGAGCAGGGATAATGCTGGCATCGTAGCAGTCTAGCAAGTCATCCTTGAGTTGATCCGTCCACTGAATGTGGGCGTTTCGCCGGCTCGTCGTCGTGTTTGCATCTAAATTATTTTCAGCACGCCGTACTCTAGGATGATCGGCATTGTTCGCCGACCCATTGTCGGGTGCTCTGCGCGTTCGATCGTTTTGAACCGCATCTACAACTTTTTGGTGTTTTGGTGGTGTCATTGCTGTTCCCACGAGCAGCTAGGGAAAGGGTTCGTCCATCCTTGTAGAGAGTATACAAAATCCCGAAAACACTAGAGTTGAAAGAAGATACTGACAATATCATTCGCTTCAAGGAGTTTTGCGACAACCTCATAGAATCTGAGGAGGAATGTCCATCAATCACTGCCGAAGAGGTGAAAAAAGCACTTAGAGGCATGAAGAACTTTTCCGCTGCTGGACCAGATTGTATCAAGAACTTTTGGTGGAAGAAGTTTACTTTTACACACCAACATTTGGCCCGCTTATTCACCTCATATTTAAAGTCGGAGACACCCATTCCGCAGTGGCTGATGCTAGGACGCACTATACTCCTGCCGAAAAAAGGCAACCTGTCGAATCCAGAGAATTACAGGCCAATATCTTGTTTGAACACACTGTATAAGAACTTTACAGCTGTCCTAAACAACAGGATTGTTGGACGAATTGAGCCTGTATGGCGAGAGATGTACGAACAACGTGGCTCGAAAAAAGGTGTAACAGGCTGTTGAGAGAACCTGATAATTGACAGGTGTGTATGTGAAGACACTGCAGCCCATCAGCGCGTCCTGTCGATGGCCTGGATTGACTACCGGAAAGCTTTCGATTCAACCTCTCATAGACTTATCATCTGTCTGTTGGAAAGCTTGAAAGTACATCCACACATAGTGAGATGCATAGAGAGATTGATGCCTCTTTGTGTGACCATGAGCTCTTTGCTTTTTTGCGTCACACTTCTGCCGCTATCTCTCGCACTAAGAAATTCTTCTGGATACGTCTGTGGCGACACTAATCAGCGCGAGCGTAAGGTCACTCATGTATTTTATATGGATGACCTGAAGATCTATGCCTCTGGAAAAGCAAATTGCTTGTGCTTGTGGATATAAGTGTTATTAGACATCTCAATACTGGAGAGACCTATACATACCTGGGCGTGTCTCAAAGCCGCATTCAGGACGAAACATCAGTGAGGAAGTCTCTCCGAAGCAGATACAAGCATCTTCTTCGATAGATTTGGTCTTCCAATCTGCCGGCGTTGAACAAGGTGTGTGCGACTAACATGCTTGCCGTCCCGGTTCTACTCTACTCGTTTGGGGTTGTTCAATGGACGAAGAACGAACTTAAGGCCCTTGATATCATCACACGTAAGATCATGCATATGCATAAAAGCTTGCATATCAATTCGTCAGACTTATAAATCTCCAGTGTCTTTATAACCGAATTGTTCTAAGTACAGCTTACATCGTTGCGAATGGCAGAGATCCTCTCCTAAAAATGGTCAGGAACTATGAGATGATTGGCGAAGGAGCGTTCCTTTACAAAGCCGCGGAGCAAGCGGCCGAGACCCTTGGCCTGAATTTTAACGTCAGAAGTGAGGAAAGTACATTACTCCATCTAGATGCTTCACTTCTAAAAGCCGAAGTAAAGAAAGCAAAGGTTGACAAATTTGACCATGAGCTACTCGACAAGAGAATGCACGAAAACTTTCACAGAAATGTAGAAAAACAGTCCTGGTCGAAGGAGCAAACTTTTGCTTTCCTCAGATCATCAGGGCTTAATTCAGGTACAGAGGGTTTAATTTTCGCATGCTAGGATGGTGTGGTTTCCACCTTAGCATACCGTGACCGTATTTTATGTCAAGATATTCCAGGTGATAGGTGCAGAGCGTGTCATGCACACGCCGAGTACCTAGAACACATACTATCGTGGTGTCCGACCCACGCAGGAACCATATATATCTACAGACATAATGCGGCCCTAAAAGTGCTTTATTACCATCTTTGTCGCTCTTACGGTGTTGGTCGCGACGCGGCCCTGCCGAACGCTCCAAGGGAGATAGAGTCAATTGTTCTTGGCTCCGCCCGAATACCACATCACTGCCAAGGAGAAAGAAAAGGAGGAGAGGTATCAAGACCTTAAAAGAGAGCTGCAACGACTGTACCCAAAATATTCGGTACAAGTAATTGTCCTTGTGATAGGTGCTCTCGGAGGTGCGAAGCTATCACTGGTTCGTAATCTTAAAGCCGTACCCGCGTGCCAAAAATATGCCAAGGACTTGCGAGATGGATGCAGAAAGCTGTCATCCTTTGTTCGCTTCGTATCCTCAAGACACACGAGGGTTTCGCCAACCTATCGTTGTGATTCAATCGTGCCCTGTGACCACCCATCTCACGGTTGTGAGACGTGGCCATATGTGTGATTTACCGCGGTTCTACTGGGAGCCGGTGTCATTTTTTTTAGATCGCAGTTGCTATCAGTGGGACCCTGCGGTAGTTCTTTAACCTTTTTTTTTAATTATATATATATTTGGAATCTGCAAGTTCTTACGATTCCAGACATATGTAATGCATTAAAAAATGTTTCACATTTCAATAAGTTTAATATATGGAATAATAAATTTTAGAGTTTATTGCTTTTAAAGTTTTCAACTTTTTTAGACAAATCATATATGCATGGAATGACGAAAATGTGTAGATTCCAAATATCCTGTTTTCAAATCACTGATTGCAAAATATATATTTTTTTTATTTCGACGCCTCCATTCAATATGAGTCTATGTGCTGACAGCGCCCTGTATGAGACTATTCCCTTTGTTCATATACAGCACATAGTCTCATACATGGCGCTGTCAGCACATAGACTCATATTGAATGGAGGCGTCGATTTTGTGACTATGACGTGCTTACGGACAAAGGGCCAACGATTCAGGTATTTAGAGTTCCTGTTGCAAGTTTTTGGTAGCTAAGCTGCGGGGGTAATAACGGAGGGAACATTTAAGAGCTTGAAATACAAAAATTACTTTTGTTTTCAATTTTGAAGTAAGGGATTTGACAGTTACAAAATCAGAGTGGACGAATCTATACGATTACAAATATATCAAATTAGCGTTCATGAATTCAAAATACATAATAATTTGTAAGTATCTCGTAAACTATACGAGATGCGTAAAAGCACATAGCATTCTTAGATTCACCGTCAGGACATTATTGTACATATATGACTTTATAACAGCCAAACCTTTCTTGACTGCCTTTCTTGTTTCGGAATCCTCAAGGTTGGAACGCCATAAATTAAAAAATTACCCTAATCTTTCAGGCAATCTCTAGAGACCAAATCATCCAAATAGAGACTGATAGTTCACTGAAATTTGTATGAGCCGGACTGACATTATCGCCTAAAATGTTCCTGAGATTTCGTTTCGGTATTGTGAAAAATGATACTTGCTTTGAAATTGACTAACTGTGCCATATAAATTTTTTTGCATTACTGAAGTTTCAATTACACGTGGGGCCAATTTTTCGTTCACAAGTAGTTGAAATTTCAACAACGGTAATTGTATGAAACTGCAACCATATGTGGTTGAAAATTCAACAAGATATTTCTAATAGTATTGGCTTGTCGTAACGGGGCGATGCAACAAGCGGGAGGTCCGCCATCTTGGGATGCTAAATTGGTATTGAGAGAAAAATAGCAGACTGCTCTGCTTCTCGCCAATTCCTATGGCCCCTCCTATTCCTTTGTCTACCCTACAAAAAACGTCAGATTGAAATTGTTCCGCGTTCACGAGATTTTCTCGTGAAATCTGCTTTTCAACAACCTGGGATTGAAGGACAGTCTACAATTTTAGAATGAGATACTTCACATGTAACGTCTAAAGTTTGAATGCGACTGAATCCGAGTGAAAATTCAAACTAAATAAATCCTGTCCAATGAGAGATTTCGCGTTCATTAAAGTATTATTGGATGCGAAGCAAACCGGAGAGAAGTTAATCCTCGTTAATGCGAGAATTCCCTTTCATTTGAATACTACTGAATGCGATTGAATGCGAGAAAAGTTTTGAGTGAAGTGATAAAATTTCAAGGCGATTGTTTGCATTATTTTATATGCTATTAAGTGCGAATAAACGAGAGGAAAGTTTAGAGCCAAGTGAAAACTTGAGAATGCGAGTATTCGCATTTGCTTGAATTTTTCTACTTCGTAAGGCGATTTGCATGCACTTGAATGCGTAACGGCGGATTAAAATATAATTACACATCTGATAATTAATATAATTAATTAATTAGTAAAATTAATAATTGCGAAAAATACTCAGTGAGGAGATTATATTGATCCTCGATGAAAATAATTATTCATAATATTGGATGTTAATTTTGGCTTTATATAATAGTTTAGGCTTTATATAATAGTTAAAATTTCACTAAAAAATGTCTAAAAAAATGTTAAAAAAAAAAGAATTTTCAACAAAATAGTTAAATTTTCAACCAAAGAAATGAAATTTGAACCAAAAAAGATGAAGTTTCAACTAATGAGATTACTTTTCTACACTTACAAAATGAATTGGTTGAATCAAAACATTTTTTTTTCTTGGTAAAATATTTTATTGATAACAAGATAACTTAAAAAATGTTTGTTGTAAGATATTTCATTAATAACAAGATACCCTAGTAAAATAAAATAAAAATAACTTAGTAAAATGAAACTAAAATCGACAACAAATAACTTTCCTTTAAAATTATGTATATGTATCGAAGAGTGGTTTCTCTCACATTTTTATACCTGTCCCTTCCTGTCCAATACACTAACTTACTCCTTACCCCGCTGTCTTCAAAAACTGTCCACTTTTCCTCTCCTTACAAAACTCTATGGTGAAAAAATCTTCTTCCACCTATCACGTTAAACCGTTAAATAACACTAACCAAGGCTGACAGCGTCAGTTTATGCATCTTTCAAACGAAATAGACGCCCAAACTGAACTTCGAATTTCAAATTGAGATAAAATCATGATTAGTTTTAAAGTTGATACGCTGCCGTGGAATTCCTGTGGAAGTGGTCGACTGGGGGCTCCCAACCGAAACATCCTCCGCAGGCGCAGCTGATGTTCTGCTGCTTACCACTTCTTGCGATGGCACCAGGGCGCGCCGACGATCCTCGGGGAGCCACCATCAATGATATATGTTTATCAACTGCTCCATGTATATGATGGGATTTTGGTGCTCCTCTTAGTCCCTTTCCTCTTTGTTCTCTGCCTGTCTGGCATGGAAATCGCTGTCAGTAGCGATACTACAGCCCACATAGCCGTCAGTCATGAGAGGGAAGCTCAAGCCCTACCGCGACGCCAACGCGAGAGCACCTTCGGTAGGGTAATAGGTAATTATTATTCTCTTAAATTTGTTTTTGGGTTCTTAGAAGATTAACATGTTATCAATTAATTTAATGCAATGTCTAAAATCTTTGCAATGATGTTCTAAGTACAAAATTACGAGCATGGTCTAGTTTGAATGCTTTCTTAGAGCTATCATCTGGCATTCAATAGGTTTACAGTCGCTTGCTTCCTAATGGTCTAGAAAGTATCTTACAATGCGACCGGTGTTTAATAAAACCGCCTTCTGAGCTGCAGCCAGTACCCTACTGCCTCCTAAATGTTGAAGATGATCAGTACATCTTGCGTGCACATTGCCTGTAGCCGAACTCACAATTGGATCAATAGATGCAAATTCCATATTCCTCCATATTGTTTTTGCTCCATTCCTTAGCTCACAATACTTAAGGATCTTAGTTGTATAGGTTTCCTGCAGATTCCTGTTAAGTGAACAATCAATGTCGATGATGTAGACTCTTTCACCTTTTTTTCTCGCATCACGATGTCGGGCCGATTGCCTCGGATATAATTATCCGGCTGTCACAATATAAAATTTGATCTACGTTTTATTAAACGGGCACTGGAATGTATCTATAGAAAGTTATTGATTCTGTTAAGATACCTAGGTTTAGGGCAAATTGTTGATGTATGATGCCCGCCACGTCATTATGTCTGTGCGTATATTCTCTCTGAGCCATTACGCGACAACAATCAATAATGTTCTCGATGGATTCGCTGGTATCTCCACATAATCAGCACCAGTCAACCACGTCTTGATGTAACACGTGTTTGCGGTCAATTTTGGTGCTGCCAACCCTCTCCTGAATCGCAATGAAGAAACCTTCATTTCTGGAAACAGGACGCCCGTTTTCATCCAAGTATTGGATGCCTCACTAACCACTTCACATTGATCTAACGTTTAGGGGTGCTCGCCGTGGATGGCTTGTTGTCTTAATTGCGTTTCGAATTCCTCTGTCGTTTCTGCCCTGATATTCAGGGCCTCCTCTGAGGACAAATTGAAGGGCGTGTAATAGGGATCCGCTTTATAGATGGTGGTGTAAAGCAAAAAATCTCGCTTACTGTCAAAATAGCCTCGCAACTGTATTACTTGCGACTTATACAGTTTCTTCAAATCTACAACGCTCCTACCCCCCCCCCCCACCCCTATGTTGTAGTTGAAATACCCTTTCAAGCGCCGAATTACTGTGGTGTATTGGGTGCTTCGTCATTTCTACGCAGATGGTTCTGTTTAACCTTTCAAGGTCGGTGTTGGACCATTTGATGAGCCCAAAGGAGTACGACTTAGAAAGTCGATGATGCGTGGACAGGTTTTGTGCATTTTTAAGAGTTCAAGCAAATAGTCGTGTGGTACGGAGGAAAACGCTTGCTTGTAGTCAATTTATGCCATCTGCAAGTTTGTTTGATGTTTACGAAATTGTGTCATGGCAACAGCGTCTATGGTGACTAGATCTTTATTACCCCGCGTGTTTTTACCACATCATTTTTGTTCTTCTGTAAGGATATCATTCTTGTCGCAGTGAGAATATACATTATTGGCAATGATAGCTGTAAGGCATTTATAAATTGTTGGAAGACAAGCTATCGGTCGAAATTCACATGGATTTTGAGCCTCTGGTTCTTTAGGCTACATATATAATATAACATAACATATACGTAGTTTGGCTAACGATAGCCAAAGTATCCTCAGCAGGTACAATTGATGTTCCTCCACTGTTTACCGTTTGTCGCAGATGTTCTTGCTAGCGAGTTGTTTGATTTTTTAGATCTGCTGACCATCTTTCAGCACCATCACCACCGTCCCGCATGCTGTGGCCCCTAGCGGTGGCTCCAGGGGCGCCCTGACGATCCTCGGGAAGCGACAAGCCTTTCAAGATACTTAAGATAATCTCCATGATAAATTGTGGGTTTTGGTGTTCCTCTCAGTCCCTTTTCTCTTCGTTATCTGCCTGTGTGGCATCGGAATCCCTCTCAGTAGTAGTGCTACTGCCAACATAGCCGTCAAAGTCATTAGAGGAAAGCTCAAGCCCTACCGCGACACAAACGCGAGAACACCTTCGCTAGGGTGGTAGTAGAGCGTGGTTATCATTATTTTTTTGTTCAAACTTGTTCCCGGGTGAACCCGGTTTTTCATCATAGTGACGGAGTACGTCAAGTAACTGATGAGATGAGGATGTTATAAGTTAATTTAATACGATGTTTGAAATCTTTTGCGATGATGTTATAGCTACAAAATTAGGAGAATGATATAGTTTGGAGTTCGTCTTTTACCGCTGTTATCCTTACACAGCGGCCGCGAGCGTTGGAGGTTATTATTACTATTATAATTATTATATATTATTGCTTCAGGCTTATGATGGTTCCAGCCGAATATGATCTGATAAGAGCAGTGTGCCTAATTTGAGATATTGGGCAAAGCCTGGTTTTTAACCCAACAATCACGGACTAGCAGAACCCGGTAAAGGTACATGGATTATTATTGATTTTTTTTAACTTGTCCTCGTGTGAACCTGGTTTTTCATAATCAGCCAGTGCAAAATTAGGAACATGGTATAGTTTGGAGTTGGAGGTGACAACAGCCGCCTCTGGATGCTCTCTTGGAGATACCATCGTATATAGATGAGAAGTTTTAGGCTCCAGAAGCTACGATCATGGTGTCTTAAAGCAACCAATCCAAACGCAACTGGAACGTGTGCGTCATGCACTCCGGCTCCTTCTATCCTCGAAGGTAAGCAAGAGCGGGAAATTTACGCAAGAGACTTCGTACAACAGTGTTCCTTGGAGTCCGGTCTCTAGCCGCGGATGACCTTATGCAGCAGACGGCACAGTTGGAGATGGAGGTTTGACCTCTGGATACTTTTTTAGTGCTACAAATCTTTTGTAGAATGTTATGGGGAACAGTGTTGACGGACCAGATTAAGTGATCCCAGAAGAACAGCCTTTTGCATACGGCTTTTGTTGAGTTGGCTAAGAAATTAAGCTTTTATACCCTCAAGACAGCCGATTATGAGAATTATAAGATGGACTTTGTAGCCTTGGTACAGCCTGCTCAGCTCAAAAAGAAGTGTTTGATATTTCGCCCGTTTTTTCCCACCTTTGCCGTGATATTACCAACGGCTGGTGCCGAGAATTCAATCACGTACATGATCTTCGTCTTAAGATCTTGGAGGACAATATCAGGCTTTGTGGTGGCAATATCAGGCAGGTGGTGGTGAATGAGAAATTCCAGTAGATCTAACACTGATCATTCTCCATAGCGGACTCGAGTTCTCCCTGGGCGTATGGCTAGACGGGCATTGAATCAACTCCATAGAAGTGCCGAAGATGGTAATATAACACTTTCGGGCCGCAATGTGTCTCTCTATGTACCCGTAGCATGCATATTTTGAGCATCTCCTGAGAACATGTCCAAGTGTTTCTGGCTCTTGCTTGCACGCTCGGCAGTTGGTATCACTTAAAGCTACATTAATTATGCCCCGCATGTTCTCTTAGTAGAAGCGAATGTTCTGCTGTCTGTTACAACCTATACGAACCTCCATTGATGATATATCTGGATCTCAACGTGAACGCACGCACTGCGGATTTACTTGCAGGCGTGGGTCCACAAATGCATGCATTATGCAGACATTTTACTATCTGGGAAGCTTTAAAGAAGAAAAAGAAAAGATACATTAGAATTGTATTGCCATAATAAGTTACGCGCACGTTCAGTCAAACTTTGCAATATTCCTTTTTGTAAAAATAAGCTATAAATGCATACAGCTGTTAGTACCGATAGTGGAAATCAAATTTTCTCATTATGGTAATATAATTCCAACGTACTTTTTGTTTTTCTTCTTTAAAGATGCTTATTTTCCTAAATGTTACATGCACTTAATTAATCCAATTGATCTGACGACAAAAACGTATGAAAGAACTCTTCTAAAATGCGGGACTTTGCACTTAGGGGTCTGGCTTTGCGGGAAGTATGATGGCGCATGGGGGTATGCGCTTACGCCTTCGTTGAATTTTAAAGTTTTTTCTAACAGTGTAGTCCCATCATGTTTCTATGATCATGGTCTGAAAGTCTCGGCTCGGCTCCGATCGGCTCCCATTTGCTTGCATCGGTTGTGTATCGCCACGCCGGCCACAAAAGCCGTAGCCAGCGGGGGATGACCCGGGTTTGACCCCTCCTCCCGAAATTATTGAAACATTTACGTAATATACATATACTTTCCTGTGTGCCGCTGCAAATCCCCCCCCCCCCCCGAAATTTTTCCTGCTGCATCAATTAAAGAATTAAATAATCATGATTAATTTAGAACCTACAACATGCCGAAACAGATTTTGCCGTGAAATGTCTTTTTTAATTACCTAGAATCTTTAAAAAAAAAACAGTCCATTCTGGAAAAGATGCCGCATGTCCAGGTAAGATGCCACACCTGATCAATTTCTAAAAGAAGCCATTTTAAGGTTGTTTTACAACAGAAATTCGTACTCCAGCTTGCTACTAAAGTGTTTATTGTTTATAAGGTATGTGTAACTCGATTTATCATTGAAATTGTCATGAAAAAAGTTATCAATAATTCTTATATCAATAACGCTGTATCTATTTTATTGAGATGATTCTTTTTGGGCGAATAATCTACTATTATATTTTTGGTTGAAAATTCATCGTTTTGGTTAAAAAAAAGTTATTTGATTGAAAATTTAGTTATTTTTATGAAAATGTAAAATTTGTTTTAAAAACTCGTCTTTTTGCGTTAAAAATATAACTACTTCGTTAAAAATTAACTTTTTGGTAAAAAATGTTTAACAATTTACTTACAAATTATTCTTGACTGAAAAATGTTACTTGGTTGAAAATTCATCTCTTTGGGTAGAAATTTGATCTCTTTTGGCTAAATATTCATCTGTTTGCAACCGAATTTAATTATTTTGATGGGAATTCAACAATTTTATCAAAAAGTTATCCTTTTTGGTTGAAAATTCGTCTTTTTTTGTTGAAAATTCAACAATTCTGGTTGAGAATTTATATCTAAGTAGCGCACCGTCAGCCGTCCAGTGCTGCGTCTCTCCCGGAGTTTCTTTGCAGCATCTATACCGACTGTCGGGGAGAGATGCCGCACCCGGAAATTTTTCAATACAAATATCGATGACGATGCTCATGATCGGAATGCTATCTAGAAGGATCCAACTACTGAACTAATGTTTGGTTTCATAAAAATTCGCGCGAATTCAAATAAAAAATGGACCTTTAAACCAAGTGCTGAAAATTTTCAATTCTCCGCGACGCAACCGGACGCACATAAGTGGTCGTGAACATAATACATCACACTTTTTTCTTTTGTTTAAATAAGGACGATAATAAAATTGCCTTGAAGCCAAAAGGGATACTACGATATAAACAAAAGAAAAACGTGTGACGTATCATGTGCACGACCCCTAATCGTAAATAATAGTTTTCTGGTGAATAAAAATGAACATTTGGCACTTAACTTTGCGTTCATTTCGCAAAAGACAAAGTGACATTGAATAAAATGACTACAAAGCGACTATATATGAGATGTAGAGAGTGTGGCATCTCACCCGGCGCGATATCTCTCGGAATTACCCTATAAGTCTTGCTAATCGATTTCCTTATTCATTTCCTTGAATTTTTAATTGTTCGAAATAAGATTTGATATAAGATAATAGGTAGAAATTCATTTGAAAGTACTATAGAAATGTTTAAACTGTGAAAAATGTGTAATTTTTGTTTATTTCGCAATTCAATTTTTTTCTGTCACCCGTTATATATATATATATATATATATATATATATATATATATATAATTTATTTATCATGAAGAGTATTTTCTATATATTATAGAAAAAATTTTGTGCATATTATTTCAGTAAAGAAATGTTTAGGGGCCATTTTCGTCCAATAAATGTAATGAAATATTATACATTTTTGTATAATGAACCAGATAATATCTTCTAACATTTTTTCAAAATAAAGTGTAGTGCTTATTCCTTAATAAATACTAGATACCTTTTAGGGATGAAAGAATATTATAGCATCAAATTTTTATTTGAAAAAAATGAAAACTAAGAAAATTCACTTTTAGACCTAAAACGGCTTAGCGGAACTTCTATATAATAGTTTTTTTAATAAAATAAAATTTATGGCGGTATTTTTTCACAAAAGGAAAAATATGTAAGGTCTAGCGTTTGCAAAATTTGAGAGCACACATTTTTTGGGCACTCTACTATGCATCTTTCTGCAGAGAATAGTAATTTTACAAACTAATTTAGTCATTCATGCTTTCTTAGATAATAACTACTTCTAATCTTTTTGTATAGTTGAACAATTCCTCTACTAATTTTCCCTACCTCAGATTTTATACAGCAATAGTATATTTCGATACAAAAGTCCAAATGAGCAGTTTGCTTTGCCCGGTCTTTGAGCTCGTGATGTGTCTTCCCACGAAAAAAGAATCGATTGAATGAGAAATATTTGAATCGGAAAATTTAGGAATGCCGATTTCCACGAATCAATAATAATAAAATAATTCCATCGGTTTGTGAAATTTCTAATCGGAGTCATCAATTTAATCATTTCAATCGATCTCCATATAGCCACCACCGATTTAGGCAAATTTCGTGTTTCAAAATGCTTTCCTTTTCAATCAGAACTACATTTATCGGCTGAGTTTCTTATATTTTAGACAACTCAGCCAGTAAATGTCATTCCAATTTAAAAATGTAAAAAATAATTCAACGGAATTTGCCTAAATTGGTAGCGGCTGTATGGTCGCCGATAGAAATGATTAAAATTCACGTGAATCGGCATTCTTAAATTCTCCGATTGAGTACACACGAGGAGGGAGCACCCGCTCGTGAGGCTTCGTGTATCGAATAATATTCTTCTTTACAAATCACAATGCAAAACCTGAGATTGCCTACCATTCACAGCTATCGAATATAACCTCACTGACCCCAAGCAATGTTAACATATTAATTGTTTACGACACTAGATGGCACTAGTAGTAAAAGTGGTGAGCAAAATGTTTTGGTAACCATGGAGAGCACATTGCTACCGTTGAAAGCATTTTGCTCAGCGATGTTGGGGATTTTGTTTATCGCCTTCGCGCACGATGCAAAATCGACCATTTTTTATGTCTGTGGACGATGGCCAAACGAGAAGTTCGCATGTTTGTGTAAAAAAAAAATAATAATACTGGCTATTCTCAAATAGGAAAATACCATATTCAAATAATATAACTTACTACTATGGTATTAATATACACAAATTATCGCCCTCATCTCTCAATCGTATCCTATTTTAGTAAACAAAAACAACAAAAATATTGTTTACGAGGATTTATCGAAAAAAAATTATTATTTCAATTTGGGACTAATGAAAAAAGGTGTATTTTCGTATTATAATTTTCTGAAGAAGAATTTTTCAAACTAATTAATGTTAAGATCTGCCCCAGGCGAAAAACATAAAAGAAAAATAGGATTATCTGATTTTGCTCTTAAAGTATAAAGTAAATTTACCTATAAAGTAAACATTATAGGTCAATTTTTATTCACGTTCAACTTGGGTGCTGAGATGCAACTCTTTGCTCGTTCCAATGATATAAGGAACTACCCAGGATTTAGGACGAGGATGTGGTTGTCTATTAAGTACCATCGCAGTCCTTCCCAGCCACTCATCTTAGCTTAATTTATTTCAAAAAAATATGTGGCCTGCTTTCGTTTTCATCTTCGGCACAGCCTGTCTTGATCGTAATCGTGTTCTAATAAATCCATCTTGATTTTTTTCCCCACAAACACAAGCAGCAGTTTCTGTTGCTGATTTAACGCAAAAGAATATTACGAAATGGTAGATTGAAACAGAAAACTCCAAAAAATTCATAGCTCCACCAGGTCTTGCTCATATTTTTGATAATGATCTTAGATCTCTTTTTATGATCAAACGCATCCCCTTGTGAATGAAGCCCTCCACATCACATGTCACGTTGTACAACAGGGTCGCATACGCAGGTCTAGGCGCTCTTGTGATAAGGAAAGTTCCGCTGAGTAAACCAAAAAATTTCGCGAACTGGCCACCACGTGACACAAATTGAAACGCTACTACTCTACTATTACACCACTGGTGGACATTTTTGGAATTAACTAGAAGCTTTGATAAGGGAACTTCCCCCTCCACGAGATTCCTCGAACGGAAGCTTTTGCTTCTGTTCGTTAAAAAATGTAGATAGATTCATAAAAACACGGTCATAATCAAGACAAAAAATTTAGAGGCAACTGAGTGCCCTACTTACAAAACACGCACTTCAGCGATATGGACTGGTATCTCTTATTACCCGGTCCAGGAACAAAGACAGCGATGCTTTCCTTCCAGGGCCTTATATTCCTCAGTACTTAAGGGTCTTTTAAGGCCATCAGTGTTATCTAAATTCAAATCCATAGTGAGGGTCGGGGGATGGGTGCCTCAGCGGATATGTCCATCAATAGGAACCCCAACCTCCGCATCGGAAAGACTGTTGCTAGCAATTATATCGGTGCTCCGGGAGCGGTTGGGGTAAGCTCTGACCGCTTGTCAAACCTCAGTAAGTTGGATGTGGCATCAAGTTATTCGCAAAACGTAATATAGAATTCCGTTTTGATACCATTTAAGAAGTTTTCCAACCCCTGAATTCCCACGGCGGTATTCTGGGTATTTTTCATTAGACTGACATATCTCAAAAGCACTCAGTGCTAAAGGAATTGAGAAAGACGATGTGGTGGCTTAGTCCCATCTCAGCTGGGGTTGACAGCACTCACCTCAAACATACGCTTAAGAACTATATCCAAAATCTTAATATACTTAGTTTCTACTGTTTTTTCAGAGTCCATAATGCCTACTAAACTATTGGCAGGGTGAACGGCCAAGGCACATAATGTGTCTCAATTTAGGCCCTTGGTGATAATCCTGTTAACAGACCCTGGGATCTTCTTAACCTCTGTAACAATCTTAAAAAGAAGCGAATCATGAACGAACCGTGGGGATCTTCTGGGATATAGTACTGCGCAACCGCCGAATACATGGCGGGTACGTGTTGAGAGGAATTCAGATAAATAAGGTCGTATTGTGAGATAGTGATATATAGGGGAACATCTATTCTATCATCTTTTTCGGCACCATAGAATGTATTATTATTATTCGAGAGGGCAGGGTGATAACTGCCTATTGCACTGCGGTTTAACATATTGTAGTATACCCTACATTGTAACTATCTCCTATGAGGTCAGTATTTTCCATTAAGGCATACACTTATCTGCAGGAGATGTCATGAAAATCTTTTGATTTGAGAAAATAATCCCCCAGGTATTCATTTCTGAGGCACACCACTGCATTACATTCATAAAGTATATGATGAGTTGCCTTCCAAAGAAAATCACACTTTCGAAAACGTGGGTTGTTTCCAATCTTCATGTTCATGTTTCAGAGTTCATTATTCTTCTTAGTACATGTACCAGATATGAAATTCTTTGAATGCACTGTTTTTTTTGGTTCCCTTACAATATCTCGCATGCTCCTCCGAGAGCCATTTATCAATGGCTCCTTTCTCCGATGCATACGATATACCACAGTCGGGTTCCGGGCCAATCAGCGGCTCTAAAGCTCCTGCCTTAGCCAGTGCATCTGCTTTCTCATAACCTTCAGTATCCTTGTAGCCGGGAACTCAGTTCAGAGTGATCCGGTTTTTACCGGCAACCTCCAGAAGATCCTGAAGGCAAATTCAGACTATTCTGGAAGTCAAATTCAGACTATTCTGGGAGTAAACACTTCAGATGTAAGATCCTTAAGTGCTGCTCCATTTTAACTTTCAGTTGCCTCCTCCACCTCTTTCGAAAAACGATTCGGAACTCTGTCTTCGGGTGCAACTTTGGTTTTTGAGAGGATCTTCATATTGATCCTCTTAATTAGGAGGTCTTTACTTTCGACCACTTTAATCTTAGTTCCTGCCAAAGGTTGTAATCTGCCAACAGCTTCAGTGAAATAAGTTCGGGACACTTCATTCGAACAGATGACAATACAAGCATCATTTTCGAAGCGGTCATCTTCAAATCTTGAGATGACTATTGACTATAATTGAGATGTAGTCGTCAGTAAGTTTATGATACTTGCCTTACTCAGATGTGTATGAGAAAAATTAAAATTTACAGTGGAAGGTACTTAACTTTAAAAAACTATTTCACAGTTTCTCCGAAAATCACCACGAATGCAAATGTAAATAAGCGTATTTGCGAAATGACAGTTTGCACATACGTATGCCAAATTCGTACCAATTTTTATTAATATAAATGGACTCTAAATAATAGAATATAAGAAAAAATTTCGGCATTGTGTATTTGAAGGTAGATAAATTAAATGATTTACGAAAATGAACAATTTAACGTGTTTTAAAGTACACAAATATTTATTATCCTGTTTTACTGAATACAGTGACACATAAGTTACGATTTTTTTCGGCTGTTCAATAAACTGTTAAAGGACCACGCACCAAATACATGGTAAAAAAGGTCCCGGTGGAATTTTCAATGTTTTTCATAATTTTTAGTTTATGCTCTCCTGATCAAAAAATCCTTATTGCAAAAACTCAAATTATTTTCCCTGTGGAGTGGAATATATCACAGATGTTTTTTCTATCCTTTGCATTGCTCTCGTGAAAATTTATACAGAAGAAGAATTGCACGGACGAACAATGCCATTTAATCGCGTTGGACGTGATAAGCGCTATAGCGTTCGGGCGATGCGCTGAGTGTTTAGGCAACGCGCAAAGCGTTCATATAATTGCATGTTATCGAGCTTCAAACGCGAAATTCGATTTCTATTATTAAGAGGCGTTTTTTCTTCTATATTTTGTCTTCCTTCCTGAAGATACTACAGAAGCTACTTACCAAGATCAGATTCTCATCTGCACTGATATTATTACCACTATACATTGTTTTTTTTGTTTCTTCCATATTTTATTTTGTTATGTTAAGTAATACGCATATTAATGATACTTCATTACACAAAATTACCTGCAAACGCGTTGCAACGCTGGGAGTTTATTATGTTGTCTGAGTGCTTTTTTTATACGCTTAGCGTTGAAGGTAGCATGGAAGCGTTGGCACGAAAGGAGAATTCTGTAAAAGGTACTTTAGAGTGCTTTACATAAACTGGTATCAGTGCCCAATTGTAACGCTGGGTATCCGTTCTTTTGTCTGGCCATTCAACTTAAGTGCTTTGCGACGAACTTGGGATGCAATCTTTCAATCGCAAGTAGCTTTTGTCATGCGTTTGTGAATTGGCTATTTGTATCACCGATTCAGACAACCAAACGCCTCTTGATAATAGAAATCGAATTTGGCGTTTGAAGCTCGATAACATGCAATTATATGAACGCTTTGTGCGTTGCCTAAGCGCTTAGCGCAGCGCCCGAACGCTTAGAGCTTATCACTCCCAACGCGATTACATTGCATTGTTCGTCCGTGCAATTCTTTTTTTACATGAACTTGCACGAGAGCAATGCAAAGGGTGGAAAAAAAGTCTGTGATATATTCCACTCCACAGGTAAGAATATGTACCAAAATCTGACTTTTGAATGGTCGTAGTGCAAAAACTGTTGATATTTTGAGTTTTTGCCATTAGATCTTTTGATCAGGAGAGCACCAACTAAAAAATATCAAAAACTTTGAAAATTCGACCGGAACCTTTTTTACCATATATCTCATGTATGCGTTTCCACAATATTTCTTATCATTTTTTTAGCAGATAGGGTTTTCTCAATTATAGCCGAGATTGTCGCACACAAACTATAACTGCAAATTACTACCAAAATTAATAGAAATACGTTCATCTTGCCAGAGAATCTAAAAATTTAATTTTTTTCTGCCTAGAAAGCCAGTCTTTATTTTCAAAAATGGTAAAAATATATGTGCAGTACGTTTAAATGAATTTTCGACGCCAGAGTATAGTTGCCTTTTACGCAGATACGCTCATTTTCATTTGTACGGCAGAATTGCCTTGACCTGGTCGTATCGAGTTTGGTTACTGGGAACCCTTCAGCGTCTATGGCCACTTTTAGGTGACTTTGAAGGGCCTGACTATAACAGAATGTTCGAACTCTCAACCGCATCTTTTTCTGTTACCTGATATCATTCGGTTTGCTGCTATCAGAATGGGGCCTCGCTGGAGTCCCTATTTAGCTGGTTGTTGCGTTCGAGTGATTTAACAATTTACGTCTCAACCTCTTTGTAGCAGCTCCCGACAATTTAGCTTGTTATGATTTTACCGTTTGACTTAACCCCCCGGCATCAGCATCGCACGTTGGTCCCCCTGGTTTTCCACCTCTCGCTATGCCAGGGTAACTCTCAGATGGTTCCCCACTTAGAGATTGCGAAGTATGCTATAAGGCTCCTTCAAGAATTTTCATCTTCTCAGGAGAAGATGCTTTTTCCACAGGGGTCGTTGCCAATCCCCCCCTCCTGTGTGTTTTGTTTATGATTTTGGACTGAACTTAGTTTGTACCCACAGTAGCTAGGAAAATATTCTGTGTTTTGGGAATCGAGAGCAACCCGATTTTCGTTGCTTAGTCGAATTTATGCTGATACTTCTACCCTACTAACCACGAACTCTTAAGTGTTCCATAAAGGAGGACCCTAGGAAGTAGTGAAAGGCGTTAAGATCTCCAGCCAGAATCACTCTCTTCTCATTCAGAAGTCTATTCAACAGGCCGTTCAACATCTCTAAGGAGAGGTGACACTCGGAGGTCTGTACAAGCAAACGAGGAAGAGGAAGCCGACTCCGATTAATAGATTTGCATCCGCAACTTCGACATTCGACTCCCAGAGAACCTCCCGATTCAGCAAATCGAATGAAATTCTGTTGCTGATTACAATAATAAATCCACCTCTAGTCCCGTCGTCCACTCGATCCCTCTTGACTGATCTGTATCTTGCCGGACACCAGTTGAAGCTGCCGTCCGACAAGGTCTTCTTAGACAAAAAAATAACCAAATTATATTCTTTTGAGCAAAATAGGGATCTTACGCTGTTAATCATCCAAGCTTTGCTAATTCTGCAGCATACCTCTGAGATTGTAGTTAGTGAGATTGATATGTAGGTTGATGCATAGGATTCATTGCAGTTATTAAAGAAGTCTTCCCCGTATTTTTCTCTTTGTGATCTCGGCTGTTCTGGAGAAGCTCAACCATAAGATTACATCAACACCCTTATATTCTTATGCGTGCATGATTCCGGGCAGTCAGCGACTTTATGATTCTAGGAACAAAATCCACAACGGGGAACCGAGCAACGACACTGCCTTCTGGTGTCCCCAAATTTCTTGCACCGAGCTCTGGCTCTGTTTGTGCAATGTTTCAGTTTATACACGTTCTCATCCACGTACATAAGGTCTGATATACCTTAGAAAGAAAGGTGTACGTTAACTTCCTTAATTCGCCCCCTCCATATAAGCATGATTTCGTAAATAAAACCCTGGAAACCAATGGCTTCCTCCTCAGAGTTGCTAACCAGATTATTGGCAGAGAAGTGTGTGAAATACCCGACCCTCAGACGGCAACCCAAGGGAAGGATTTATTCCTGGCTATACTGCTGATAAAGCGGTCGCCGATTTTCAAGTACTCGTCAATGGATTCTTCTACCATGACCACGAACGGATCGCTCAAGTGAGATGAATACTTAGTTCTTAGTCTCCCTTCGTATCCGTAAACCAGGGACGTTCACGGAAAGAGCAAAGTGCGAAAATCTGTCACTCGTCAATCTTCTGTCTTACCGCCTTATGCAGAGAGCAAACGCGCGTGCGAGAAAAGGCGCAGAGAAACGCTCTCGGAGGAGGGGAAGAGAAGCGAGTCAGGGAACTATCTGTGGACATGCCTGCTGAAAACCTAACAGTTCTTTGAAGCAGAGATAGGTCGTAACCAGAAACTTTATAATATATTGTCTGGAGAAAAGTAAAATTTCTATATTCGATGAATTATTATTTACCATTTACTAAAAAATACAAAGAGGTATAAGATATTCGTTTTATAATATAATTTCCACAATAATTAACTGTTTATGGAATTAATCATGCATAATTATTGCTCACTTGGTCAGTTTCAATAATGGAGTTAGCTGCCTTTTGATGATATGAAAATTCGATGTTATTGAATTATATTAGAGTGGAAGTACTGTCTGATTTTTTTAAACAAATGTTCAATTTTGACTGTTGCTTATGGTCCAATAATGTGCACTTATTTATAAAAAAATTTTATTTTACTGACTGATTTATTAATTAGGCTTTTATCTGATGTGTGAATTTGTATATTTTCTTGATTTTAAAATAAAGGTTATTCTTTTATTACTGCATATAGATTAGGCCTTTCATTTCATGAACAATTAGAACTCCCATTAATGGATTAGAGAAAGTATTTATTTTTAGCCACAGACTACTAATTGACAATGCGTTGTGAATACTATGACAGTTCTGTTAGTTTTCCAAATCAACATAGCTATTTTATTGAACCATTGTACTTTAGTGGGTAGATTTAAGGTTAATTCCAGATGGAATTAATAGTTATTATTTATAACAAATGTTAATTTTTACTAATACTTTACTAGTCGGGTATATTCTTTCAATATTTCACGAATGTCAGTCTGTCTAAGAAAAATTAATTTTTTTTATCGGCTGGAAGTTAAAAGTTAAGAGCTCACCTACTGATTGAAGTGCTAGCTTATTTTTACAACTAATGTTAACTTTCAACAAATGTTGATTAAGCGGAGATGCGCTTTCAACATTTGGGGCTCCTTAGTCTTTATACAAAATCGAATTAGATCTTTTTTTAATACTTTCATGCGATGGGGTAATTAGTAAGTAATTTTTAGTTGGAACTGCTGCCTGTTACTTATAGTAAATGTTATCTTATATCAGAGATTAGTGCTAAACATATAATTCGATGTTGTTTGGTGTCGACCAGTGTAGGAAAAAATGTAGGAAAATGAATTTTCGATCGTCTGGTCTAATGAGAGCACTTTTATTGAGCTAAATTAAAATGTTCATAAAATAAACATAAACGTTTCGCTTGATTTGATTAAAAAGCATCATGAGTTATATATCATCAGTTATGTATCATACTTCGGACAGACCTTTCGAAACTGATGTTGCTTGTGGATTGCATCAACCGAAGCGTCTATATTTATTTTATAAAAATTGGAATTTAGCTCAATAAAAGAGCTTTTATTAGACCAGACGTTCGAGAATTATTTCCACCTCTCACATGAGTGCTAAACATTTGTTGTGAATAATATCAAGCAGCCCAACAAAAAAATGACTTGCAATAACACCTTCACTTGTAGGTAACTAAGACGATACCTAATTCGACATTTCAACCGAACAAGTAGTCTAAATATTTAAAATAACATTGTAGATCCATACAACATTGTCAAAATTGAACATTTGTCATAATTTATAGCTTCTACGCGTGTAAAAAATATCTAATTTCAGTTTGAAACCCAACAAAGTTGCGAGAAATATTCTAAGTTTATTACTAAACTATAAACAATTGTCAAAAGTTAACATTTGTTGTAAACAATAGGTAGTAGCTCAACCTGAAAGCCAGCTGCCTGCTTCCCAGCGAACAAGAGCGAAAGCGGACGCTCAAAGGCACAGCGTCCTGGACGCCGCGCCGCGCATATGGATTTAGTGGTACGCAGAAGGTCTCTACGGCCTACTAACTTCCAGATCATATAGGTGGCTTTCTCAGGTGTCAGAATGAACATCTTCACGAGTTATATGGTGCTTCATAACCCTTCAAGAACTTTCAATATTTTGGGTGAGTCTCTGTAGTTATAAATTGGTTGATATCACAGCAGAGGGTGAAGTTTTCATTCAAAAATGATACGGATTCAAATGAAAAGGATCTGATTCTTAGTCTCACTGTGACGTTTTAGTTATTAATTTCACTGCTTCTATATAAAAAAGCTTTAAAACGTCATGCTGCTAATAAAAACGTAAACCAACTTCTTCTTCAATAAAAAAGTAACTCTCCATTAGCGTTAATATTCACGTTAATCGCTACTTTCGCCAATAAAACGTAACCCTTTTTATAATTTTTCAGGAGATTCAAATGAAACTTTATGTATAATATAAAATTATCCTTTTTGATTTCGGACACAAATAGCATTAGCGAAAACAGATTGATAGATCTGTTATATGATTATTATTATGTTGGCCCAAGTTCCACCCACAGGTACTCATGACCTGGTACTTCGCTACTAAACACGGTCGCGAAACGTGGCAAGTGGATAGTAGATTCGTTGGTGTCAGTCGTTGTTTCGGAACTCTATATTCTGCTTGCACATTCGTCATAATTCGCGTGTATACACTGGAGAGCCCTATAGGGACCCAACATTCATCCTGGAGAACCCTTTTATAGGGTTCCAGCATTCATCCTGGAGAGCTTGTTTATAGGGATCCAACGTTCATACTGGGTGATCCCGTTTATAGAGATACAAACATTTATCCTGGAAGCCCTATAGGGATCCAACATTCATACTGGAGAGCCCATTTATAGGGATCCATCTTTCTTACAAACGCTTGTTCCAATGCGAACGACTGAGACCAACGATTCAAAATATTAATTTCGTTTACATTAAACGGCGAGAGACAAACAAAACTTCACACACGCACACGGACATATACATATACAGAAAAAAGTCAAAACTTCAAAGTAAAAAATTTGAAATGTGATCATCAAAGTTATCTGCCGTGTACGCGGTCGATGCAGCACGTGTTCAGCCTTCTAAACCAGTCTTTAGAGCAATTTATTGGTTAATCCATTCTTTTCCGGCGTCTACTTGATCCTCTTCTTGCCCTGTGCACCCTCATGAAAATCAAACTTTTGACAACGATGATTGTCTCCAATCCTCATGTTGGTCAAGTGTTTTCTCAATCGCCAGTGTCCAGTAAGCATGCCTACTACGACATTAGTCTGCCTTTCTTCCATGTGCAAGAGTTCATTAGTCCTCTTAGTACACGTACCAGATATGAAATTCTTAGAATGCACTATTTTTTTGGTTCCCTTACAATATCTCGCATGCTCTTCCGAGTGCTATCCACCAAGGGCTCCTTTTGATGATGTGTGCGAGATACAGCAGAAGGGTTCCGGGCTAATCGGAGGCTGTGAAGCTCCAATCTTAGCTAGTGCATCTGCTTTTTCATCACCTTCAATACCTTGATGGCTGGGAACCCATATCAGACTGACCCAGTTTTTATTAGCAACCTTGAGAAGATCTTGAAGACAACTCGAGTCTAGTCTAGAAGCAAACTCTTTAGATATGAAAGCCTTAAGTGCTGCTTGACTGTCAGAACATATGTAAATGTGCTGCCCTTTATAAGCCCGCTTACAGATTTTCTCCAGGCAAGCTTTAATAGCTATTATTTTGGTCTGGAAAACTGTAGGATGTGTGCCCAGTGCTCTTGTTATCTCAACCCTGGGCTTTTTCGCATAGATTCCTTCATCAAGCCATTCCTTCATCATTCCTTCATCATTCCTTCATCATGCTATTCTTTCCTTTCAGGGAAAATGATCTTGAGGGAATTCATCAAGGACAATTTTCTCAACATAACATCAGTCTGCATAGCGAGAATATCATCCTCGCATAGCATGCGCTTACTGATATCATGCAGATCTTTTACCTCAAGATCACTAAGGTTGCCCCCTACTAGGAGTCAATAGGCTTCCGCTGCTGCAATCTTTCTTACGAATAGGTGCAACTGCGGAATGTCCAGAATAATCTCAAGAGCTTCAGTTGGTGTTATTTTCATAGCACCAGTGATCGCCAAGCCGAAAACCCTTCGAAGGCTTTCCAGTTGTTTAATAGTATTGATTAGTTCACTCCTTGACAACCAGCGCATCTACAGGTCCAAAAAGCCTTCTTAGCTTTTTTTATCATTGCATCAACATGGAGTTTCCAGATTAATTTAGGATCAAATATTACTCCTAAACACTTCGCTGATTTTGAGAATTCTACTTGCCTACAGTAGAACTTAAGATTTCTAAGGTCAGGAAGCTTATTTCTTCTAGTAAAATGCATGAGTTCCGTCTTGTCCGGGTTAACGGTCAAACAACGGTTCCTGCACCATTGCTCTACTACGTTGAGCGCTGACTTAGATCAACTAAGGTGTCCTCATGCTTCCCTGTTAACAAGATCGCCAGGGAATCTACGTCCGTGTATTTTAGCAGAACCGTATATGGATTTAATTTGGGTGTTACTAGATGCCACCTTCATGTCTAAAAACGCTGCAATTTCTACATTGCCTTTCTGAATTGTATTGTTAATGCAAGAGGTAATCGCATGGAGAAAGTCTACGGTAGATCTGCCTTTTTGAGTGGCAAAGTGATTCCTATGGAGAAGTTTTTCCGTTAGGAGTACCTCTTTCAAGTAAAGGTCCACTAATTTTTCTAGTGTTTTCAGCATGAACGAGGTCAAGCTGAGGGGTATAAAGGATTTTCCCTCAATGTAGGTATCCTTACCCAGCTTTGGAATGAAGATTGTCTTAACCTTCCTTAATGTTGCCAGGTTGTATCCCATTGCTAAGCATGCCCGAAAAATGCTCCACAATGGATCCACCAAAGACTGAAAACCTTCTTGAATTAATGCAGGGAATATTTCATCACTTCCTGCAGCTTCAAATGGTTTGAATCGTTCAACTTCTAACAGTTAGTCCTTGTAATGGGGACGACGCATGGGCCGCCCCCTCATTCGTTTAATCCAATTCCGACCCCGGGAAGTGTACCCTCATTAGATGCTCAAGGATTTCATTAGTCGTCTCAGCCATTTCACCCGAAGGCAATATTAATGCGCTCAATTAACAGTCTAGCAGTGTCAAATATATTCTCGATTCCCTGGCAATGTCTCCTCCATGATTACCTCACGGCTTTTTGCTTCTCATTATTATATCTTTTCAAGGTTGCCCTGTTCAAGTCCCTATTCCCATTCTTTTAGCCCTGTTCAAAAGGCGTTGAGTAACCTTTTTCAGGTGCTTCAGTCTATGATTCCACCAGGGTGCACCCCTGTCTGTGTTCCTAATGCGAAGATTACAATTGTCCTCATACGCTTTGTTCATACCTTTTTGTAGGATGTCGACAGCAAATTCTATTTGTTCGATAGACTTGATTCAGCCCGGCATAGCACCCAGAAAACTATTGAGATCCTTCCTACAAGTATCTCAGTCAGTTGCTTGAGGATTCCTATACCTTTGAGCCTCGGGTCTATCAGCTTCCAAGAAGCATATCTGTTCTATGATCCGATATGGATGTATCCGACGATACATGCCATTTATATGTCACAAAGGTAGGTGTATCACCCCGATTCAATAATGTTAAATCAGTAGTTAAGAGGTAATCTAATAAAGACTCACCCAAGTAGTTGGTGTCCTTACTACCTCAAGTCGAATGATGTACGTTAGCATCGCATCCGATGAGCCTGACCCTTAAATGGTATTTAATCTTTATTTCCATCAAGTCTCTAAAAAAGAACCTTGGAAATCCAATAAATTTAATATCGTCTCTGACATAAAGAGCTACCCTAGGTCTTTCCACGAAACTAACATAAATCATAATCAGCTCTCATTGCTTAATCCTCTAACTTTCGTCTTGTAAGCCCAGGGTTCTTGTATCAAGGCAAAATCCGCTTTTTCCGCTGGCAAACGTCTGCTTAAGATAGCAGACGCTCCTTTAGCGTATTGTAGCTTTATCTGGATAAAATCAAGACTGGAAGGGGAACATCTAGTTGTCGATTTCAATCTCCAGTTATCTCCTCCACCCTATCCTCCCGTTTTAATGATTGGGTTCTGGAGTGATATCCTTTTAATTTCTGCTGTTGGTTCGACGGATAAACTAGAAATCTAAGCCAGGAACTTTACTGGCCTTGGGAGGTCTTTGCTATCGATCACTTTGAGCTTAGCTCCCAGCCAAGGTTGTAATCCGCCAACAGCTCCAATAAACTAAGTTCGGGACAATTTGTCCGAGCAGATGACGATAAGGGTATCATTTTTGAAGCGGCAATCTCAAATCTTGGGATGACTTCTCCAGGTTGCACCTTATCGATTTTCTTCTCTAATGCCGCTTCAATAGCCTTGACCTGGTCATCATCGAGTTTGGTTATTGGGAACCCCTAGGCGACTATGGCCACTTTCTGGTGACTTTGTAGAGCCTGGATATAAGAGACTGCTGGACTTCTAAGCCGCATCTTCTTCTGTTCCCTAATTTCATTCAGTGCGCTACTATCAGAATTGCCCCTCTTTGGAGTCCTTGTCTAGCTAGTTGTTGCGTCCGATTGATTCAACAATTGTCGTCTCAACCTCTTCCTAAAAGCTGCCGACAATCTACTTCGTCGTGGTTTTTCCGTTTTGTTTGGCCCTCCGGTATTAGTATCGCCAGGGTTAGTCCCAGATGGTTCCCCACTTATAGATTCCGAAGTCAAACTCAATTAATATCCGTTTTTAGGCCACCACACCAACAGAGGGCTGTTTCTTAGTCGCTTTGCGGGCCGCAGGCCATTCCCGTCCCGTTTTCAAACTGGATGTCGATCCAGGAGGGACCTCGACCCAGGGATGCAGCAAGCTTGTATTAGCTAGGCTCTTTCACCCTTCTACCATAGTACAATCCTACATACCAGGAGAGCCCGTTTACAGGGATCCTTTCATACATATCCATACACATGTAGGCCGAGGTTTGGTTGACCTCCTTGTCCCACACGCTGAAGCCTTCCCACCAACTTCAAGGTGTTTCAGCCCCTATGGGAGGCTGTTATATAACAAATATAACTGAATGTGAAAAGTGCGAAATCACATAATTGTAAATCACCAGGCTATTAAATCGTTCAACATTGCACTTTCAACCATTTCTGCTTTTATGGATCATAAAAGAATAATTATAAATGATCAAGCTAACCTCCCAAACCACGACAATAACCTAAAAGTGTCACATGTAGGTTAGGTGCCTTTATCGCTTCTTTATGACTTCTCGGGTGATGATATTATTACAAAATGCAAAATTTTTGTTCATTTGACTTATTCTCGTAGTGGGTTGTCATGAAAACGTGAATTGGAAGCCTATTCTCCAATCTCCATGCGTGTCGGACTCAGCTATTTTTTCCAGGGTTATTTTCAACATCATTTTATTAAAATATCTTTCTCGGTTGTATCGTTACAATAATATTATACATTACCCAATTGAAGTGGATGGATTCAGTGCATAAATAGTTCAAGTTTGGATTCTCAAGGTGGGGTTTTGGATTAGGAAAAATCAAAATCTGAGATTGCGCGAAGTATTCTTTATTAGGCACATTCCAAAATAATCATTTTGAAAACTCAATTTTATGTAAATTAATACAGCTAGAGGGTCTGAAATTTTCACAGAAACCGTGTTTCTCATTTCTTGGTAATATTTGTTTTTCATTGCATTAGGGCTGTTGGAACAGTGTCTAAAAAAATGGCGAAATTTGTGGAGCACCCAAACTTGATCACTAAGATTCGATAAATCGAGATTAAGGTTTTAACACGCACTTTGAAAATTAAAATTGGCTCAGAAATCCGAGCGGAATTCGCTCGAAACCACCCGACATCCAGGCGAAAAAAGGTTCTAAAACGCGTTCTATTTCGCGTGAATTATTTTTACCTGGGATGTTTGGTGTTTAAACGCAAACTGGTGCAAAATACGAAATTGGAGCACGTACCGTAGCAGAATACTCCTTTCCGCGAGTGCACTGAAGTACCATTCTTTTCCCGAAAAATGTTAAGTTTTATTATTGCCTCCTCTTTTACCAATTCTCACTTACACTTCAAAAGCAGTGTCGGTGAACTCCTGCGCCATTTTTCTGCACATATTTAATTTTGTATTTTTGCGTACATACTTCACTTTTATCGAAACCCAGCCCTATCCGACTCTCTGTATTTCAACCTCTCGCACGTTTTCCTAATTAAACATGCAGCTAAACCGATACATTTCTTTAAAACAATAGTATTTATATATAATGTCATACAATGTAAGCCTAAAATGTTTACAAAAGTGCAAAAATATATTTATAATACTTCATTGGAATGAAATTAAAAAAATTAATAAAGAGATAGAGATTTTAATTACATTAATTGTAATGTCCGAATTTTAACCTACAAATAGGTGTCGTTTCTCGGCTGTGGCTACTCCTCATCCTGTTATTATAGTTATTCTGCACTTGTGACCGTCCGCGCAGAAAGGGACCTAACGCGGAAAAAATCAATTTTTAGTGTTTTACACCAATCGATAGTTTTTTATTTTACTCTTTCTTGATCAAAAATATTATTTCTATATCTGTAAAATTCAAAATGTAATTAAACTGCAAAGTGAGGCCCGGTTATGGAGTTCCTGTGTTGGACCGCCTCTTCAATCGCTCTTCCGGTAAAATGAAGCTGCCGCGCGTTATGTCCCTTTTTCGCGGACGATCACACTAAAATTTCTTTTATTTCGGGACGTTTTTTGGTTCAAAAAATGATTGAAAAAAATAAATATATAGAATTTCATCGTCTGATTTTCTGATCTTTTATTGTCATGGAAAATTATTATAGCCCTACAATGATATTCCTATAATAATTTCGCGATTATAGAAATAGTAATTGGAATGATTATGGGAAAATAATTATAGAAATAAATCATCTTGAGATAACGAAATAATTATTGCAAAAATTATAAGATACCCATAGCTTTTAAGCTTCATTATACCCACATTGTTAAACGAAGCTGCTTCAAATGCCAATTTTAATTTATACTTTCTTCTACTTTTTACAGTAATTTTAATATTCTAATATAATAGATTTCTATAATTATTCCTATAACGATTTTTCATGGCAATAAGAGATCAGAAAAGCAGATGTCAAAATTTTATTCATATTTTTTTTAATATTTACTTTTTTTAAACCAAAAAACATTCCGAACGAAAAGAAATTTAAGTGCAGAATAACTATTATACCCAAATGAGAAACGACAGCTATTTTTAGGTTAATTCCGTGTATAAAATTATCGAGGCATTGTCTAGGCCGTCTAATTTAGATGGTCTTTTTGGGCCCTAATCTGGTGTTGGCTAGCCCATCATGACAAAAAATGTTCTAAGTATCAAACCTAAATATTTTTGGTATATTTCAAAAAAGGCAAGGTGTTTAAGAGTATCAAAAATAAAAAATGAACATAAAAAAATTAATTTTTTAAATCATAATCTAGTCAGTCATTTGGGGCCCCATTTTGGTGCTGGATAGCCCGTTAGGACCAAAAGTTTGTTTAACCCTTTAACGGCCACTGGGACATATATGTCCCAAAAACGTGTTCAAAAATCCATAACTCCGTCAAAAATTGAGATAGCTTTGTTTTCTCTTCGGCATAAGCTACCTACGTGTTTCTAGTTTTCAGAAAGTATAAGCATTCATTCACGCTCTTCGAAATCTATTAAAAATTCAGACCTTTGGGTTCGATTCCGGGGGTGGTTTGCACCTCTTATTCAGGTGTAAACTTGAATTTTCATCCAAATTCGATGAAAATTGGTTTGCGAAGGCTCTTGAAAATACTGATTACGATAAGAACCTAAAAATATATATACACCCTCCTGAGCTCAATTTAGGGGTAGTTTTCACCCCCTAAAATAGATAAATAGGCTTCCACAGGATCGATTTTCATCAAATTCGTTATAAAGTGAGATTCAGTTGTGAAAACAATAATACTCACGTCAAATTACAGAAACATCCCTTATACCAACACTGAGAAAACGATTTTTTTGATTCAAACAAAAAGATTTGTTTGAATACATTTTTGTGATTCAACACACCTTCTTTATTTCAATTAACAAAACATTTATTTAATTTCAATATATGGAAGATATTGAAACTCATTAAATAAAACAAATTATTTGTTTGATACGATTTATTTGATTCAAATAAACGATTTCATTAAGTCAAACAAAAATTTTGTTTAAACGTTTTATACTTAAATTAAAGAACGTATTTATTTGATTCAAACGAATTCTTCATTCATCCGCGATAGTTTCGGGGCACTGCAGTGCCACTTAGGTTTAGACATTAAAAATGGTGGTGAATCGTTGAATGTATCAGCGTGTTTGCTCGGAATGTGTAAGCTAAGCGAAGCCTTGAAAATTTGGACGTTTCATTGGGCCAGCTGGAAAAGGGTTGGTTTCTCACCAATTCCAGACTGTCGCCAGTTTCATTTTCGCGTAAATTCAGACATCTGTAAGAGAAATGGAAGTGTTTGTATTGCGAAAATTGCTCGAAACCTGGGACCTACCCAGCGATTTATTCGAAAATTTTGAAGAAAAGTTATTTTTTTGCTATATTTTTAACCCTAAGAAAAAGATTTAAGGCTTAATTAAATAAATAAATGCAATATATAAATGCAATATAAATAATAATACAGCACGCAGCTCCAAATACACGCTTTAACAAAACGTTTGATATTGAAACAAGCAAATAATTTTATTGAAAGCAACAAATTCCTTTTTTAAATAAAAATAAAAATTTATTTAAATCGAACAAAATCTGCGAATAATTTAACATAAAGAAATGTTTAATTTAAACAAGAGGTTTCTTTCATTCAAACAAAATATATATTCAAATCAAAAATATATAGTCAACCAAAAAATTTGTTTGAATCAAATATATATATGTTTGAATGTATAACAAAGAAAGAATATGTTTGATTCAAACATAATATATTTCATTCAAACAGATCTTTTTCTCAGTGAACCCTTCACCGGAATATCACCCCTCATTTGAATGGATATATGTATAGTGAAATTAATATTTTCCTTTTTCGTACGACTGAAATTAGCCTACATGTTCGCAGTTTCCAGGGTTCACCGCGTGGAGGTTTCAGTACATTCACGGACCCCTTTTTTCGTAGTGGCTTTTTTAGCGTGAGTCTCCTTGCCTCTTACGATAAGTTCACAAAAAATGCATGCAAAGGGTGAATTTCACGAACTGCTATTATTGTTCGCAGATTTTTCTACTCGGAGTACTTTCTTAGAGTGCTAGGAAGTGGGTGGAAATAATTCGGCCGTTAAAGGGTTACATTTTGAATGCGAATATTTTTTTGCACATTTCAGAAACTAGACAGGGTGTTAAATAGTATAAAAAATGGAAAATTAACATTAAAAACAAAGAATTTTTTTCTTATTATCTAGTTAGCCTTTGATATCATTTTTAATGTCAACCATTTAAAATAGACTTTTATAAGACCGACTCTTTAGCGCTACATTAGCCCATCCAGACTATCGCTAGATTAACTTGTCCATACTAGACTTTGACCATATAAAAACGTTTCACATCTACTAAGCGCCATAATAGACCGTCGTGATAGCGCCATATTAGCGGCCAGGACAGTCTATCCTGGCCCCGAATAGTTCCCCGATAATTTTCTAAATAGGAAATTCAAACATTACAATTAAAGCAAATAAAATAAAAAATTGTAGTTCTCGGTTAATTTTTTTAATTTGATTCAAATAAAGTATTAAAAATATATTAATTATTACGAGTACGCATAACGATGCTATAACATTTCCAGCAGGGTCTTTTACTTTCTTTTTCCAAGCAATATCTTCGGAAAGAAAACGTTTTTCGCAAACAAACTGGCCGTTTTAGATTTTTAAACTTGTTTAAACATTTGAGGTTTACATTGTATAAAATATTTTACAAATATTATTGTTTCGTAAAAACTTTCCCCTTTAGCTGCATGTTGAAGCAGGACCACGTGCGAGAAGCGCCGTCAGCGGCGAAATGTTGCAGATAGAAACTCATAGCAATAAGGACAGGCCATCATTTTTATAGTCGAATATAGGGCTGTCGAAACCATAGTGATAGAGCATTCCCCCATCCTGTAACCTAAATGCCCTTTCTGGGCACCAAACAACTTCTCAAATTAGGACGGGATTATGTAATTTAATTTCACTTTCATTTTACTTGCTCGTGAATTTCAAATTAACCTGACTTCATTTTCTTGTAAAAATTCACAGCAAATGTGAATTTTGATGCTTCCAAATTCACTTATGGGGTTACAGTATATTTTTATGTCCGCGACTTCATGGAGCGTGTAATCAACATGGTGTTGGTGTACAGAAAAATTCCCAGTGTTTACGGGAAGCCGAAGTGGATAAAATTTGCGACCAAAGCAGAATCTTTTTTGAATACTAACGAAGTGCAGTTTGATGAGGAAAGTATTTACTTCCTTTGGGGGCAATGACAAAGAGGTTAAAATAGAAAGATTGACCGGTATGAATGTTTTATTACTCTCTAAATCCGAATTAGTAGAAATTTTACTAATTGAATTAGTAGCATTGCATCTGACTGTTAAATTAGTAATTTTATCACTTTCTACTAAATGAAATGGTAAGATTTAGGTTACTAAATGAATTAGTAAGGGTATTCTACTAATCTGCTTAGTAGTACCAACTTACTAATTCAATGAGTAATAATGAATTGCTATTGGGGATTTAAACATGATATGCGACACTGTCGGCCTCTACGCGAACTAACCAATCTGGCCATGGACAGCCGTGGATGACATACTGAATACACGTAAAACATCACGAAACACAGCAAAAACATAGCGTTTAAGTATAATGATCGTCCAACTGAATAAATAAGTGCTGTAATAAGTAGCTCTGACGAGCAAAATACTTTTCCGAGCTGATAATTATTTGCTCCAATAATGGAATTTGCACATCAGTATCGAAAATCAACAAGTTTCGGAGGTTGTTGTGTCAGTGGTTATGACTCCAGAAAGAATAAAAACCTCAATTCAAGTTTTCATAGCGTGCCACAGATTGGAAGTGTTAAAATAAAAAGGCGAAACTTATTTGGAAAAATTGAAGTTGTAGATAAACACAGTGTGTGGTTGAGAAATTTCGATCTGAAAAATTTTAACGTTAAGAATTACTTGTCTGGTCCTT